>JAAOIU010187932.1:0-13964 GCA_018107765.1 Hypogeococcus pungens | reverse complement strand
TTATGAAGTAGCAATTACTATCGCAGCTTCGCCCTATGGGTGCCTATGTTTCTAATTTATGAAAATTTTCAGATTTTTAATTTCTAAGTATTCATTTCTTTCAGCTATTTCTCTATTTGTCCATTATTTCTAATTCTATTATTTTTTCATTTTTCTTCAAATTTTTCAATAGGTATTTTGCGTTTCCAACTCTTAAATATTTTTTACCACGTGACGTATTTCCATAAAATTTTTACGTCTTTTTCATTTCCCAAAACTTTTGTTCTCTTAAAATCCTTAATTCCTTTTTTTTTAATATTTTGAAATTCTTCTTTTCTCATTTTCTGCTCGCCCCCTCCCTCACCACCATAATGATCGTAAAACTCCAATAATTTTTTAATTTTCACTCTCGAAAAATTTTTCAATTTTTTTTTTTTCTTAATTTTTTGAATCTTCTCATTTTTTTATTTTTTCAAATTTTATTTCAAATTTCAAATTTTAAAAAATTTGAATTTTTGAATTTTCGTTTTTTTTTATGCCTAGGTACTGGTAGGCTCGTTTTGCTTATAAAATTTTTCAATTTTCTACATTTTTCAAATTCTTTGTAATTAAAAAATGTTTAAGCGCTCGTAAATTTAGAAAAATTTAAAATTCATCCCTCAGCAAAGTTTCTGGGTAAAATTGCAATGAATCGTCCGTCGTGATCTTTTAAAAATTCCATTCTCGTGAAAATACTCGTATGCTTTGCTCTGGCGAGTGATTCCCGTTGATGTAAGTATACTTAGTGAACCATCTTTTCATTAAGATACATAGGTAGGTAGTATGTAGGTATCATATCACGAACATGATGAATACAACTGTGTGAAACAATGTATCCAGCGAGTACCATTTTCCGATTAGTAATTAGTTTATATTCTCTGTAGTTCGTGTGTATTAGTATACATCCAGATACCGGGTACGAAGGTAAAGGCATCCTCTCCGTAGACAATCCACCTATTTCCTTGGCGTTACCAGTCTCTAGATGTAATCTGGCCTGCTCCTTTCCCCGATGCAGAGCGCACTCCGTGGTGTATCATCATTACCGGGCGTCGATGTTGTTATTACTGATTATAACAGTCATTAACTTAGGCGCCCTTGCATGCCGAACGCGTATTATCCTATCTTCTTTTATTAATACAAAAAAAAAAAAATAGTTGTAATAATAATAATAATACGAAAAAGAAAAAAATCATCCTCAGCAGCGATACCAACTGTATATGCTACAGCAAACCGGTATTTTTTTTACATCGTATCTCGCACGTATAAATTTTTTTACTTTTTTTTTTCAACCCACTTGTTCAGGTACAGATATTACAGCAGGTAGGTAGGTAGATAGGTACGTGCAAGACCTCCGTTACATGTTTCGATTTCGAAAGTGAAACACGGAATATCGATTTTATTTTCTTCGTGTTTTTTTTTCGCCGTCGTCGTCTGCATTGCAGGAGGGAGGATAACGTTCACCGTTATGGTGAGGCGACAATTAACCGATGTCGTAAAATACCTATGCTTGGGTATTTTACAACTATTTTAACTTTCGTTTTTTAATACAGTTTGATCGCGCGGATCACCGACTATCGCTCATAAACGAGGTTCAAGATTGATCTTAGTCCAGCTGTGAAAAAGAATCTTCACTAATGAAATCAGTATCACTTTTGAATTACTTCATTAGCGCTCTCAGAGTCGTCTCGGTGTCATCTTTGGCAACGTCGGCTGTGCGCTGTTCGTGTCGAAACACGTGCTTGTGCCGTACCGCAGGCTATACGTAAACGTATGCCACGCGATGGGCAACGGCGCGGTGCGGCGATCGTAATACATGAACGTATGCGTATAGCTGTATACTTACTTACCTACGTATATGCAATAAATCACAAAAAGCGAGTGTGTTAAAAATCTCGACAAAGCTGGTTCAAAGATACTATAATACGTGCATATACGAGTAATATACAAGGTGTTTATATGTAGTACGTAGATACGCCATATCAAACCCTTGTACACGATATTGTATGGGTACCGCATTATACAACCGTTTTAAACGAGTTGAAAAAAAAAGTAAATTAACCCGCCATTAATTGGCTTTTATTTTTTATTCTAATTGCTCGTCGGACGAGGAGCCGCGACCAAATATGAAACCGAAAATAACTCCAGTCTTTTATCGCGTCATAAAAAGCTACAGCGAAGAAGAGGGTTGAGATGACGTTCGTGTGCGCTTATTCGCTGCAATATTTTTTCTTTTTCTGCATTATTTTTGAAGAATCATGAGTTCTCGTGAAATTATGAACTGTCCGATTTTTCTACAAATTGGTAATTTTCTCCAGAGCCTCAGCTTTTCAGAAAAAACCTTCAATGTTTCGACTATGGAATGCGCAGCCTCACACCATTCCCTCGAATGGGTAGCCTAAAACAGTTTGTTGATTTGTTTCTTCCTCCCAACCAACCCGAGTAACATATTCTCCCTAAAGAATGGGTAAAAAATTATGTATTTTTTTCAGAAAATAGACACTGTTTTTCTCTTGTAGGTAGATATATGTATTTAAACGATTTTTGTAAAAGTAGAAAATTTCAAAAATTCGTGAAAAATGGGGAGAAATCAGCCAGCCATGGCTGAAATATTTTCCCCTTCCATATGAACACAAAATTTTTTCTTAGCCCGTAATGAGTGTAACATGATGAGAAATTTCTTTCAAAATGTTATTGTTTTTTATTTTTAAAAGTCTTCAAACTAGACTTCTATCAAATTTTATTTCCATTCCTTCCCGCATTTTTCATTTCTTTTTTTGATTCTCTTCAAAACCTTTCAATGATTCTTCTCAGAATATTTAAATCCTATTGTTACTATTTTTTTTGTTTTGTCGAAATTTTCAAAACTTGGAAAACAACGTTTTCCAAAAAATTGTTGTTTTTTTTTTTTAGAACTTCTGCTGGAGTTTTTGAAATGCATTTTTTTGAAAAACCATTTCTAGAATTGAAATTTTTCGAAAAATGTTTGGTAATTTTTTAAATGAAAATTCTCCAAAAAATCAAGATTTACGTATTGTTTTAAAGAAATGAAATTGAAATTTATTCGAAGTAGCAAGTTATTATAAATTTTAGGTTTCCTGAGTCGCATTGTTTTTCGAAAAATTTAATTGTTTCATTTCTCATGAACTTGCAGGTCTACGAAAAATTCTGTGTTCTACAATTTTCTTCTCTCCAAGGTTCTGTCATACTTCCCTTTCATACTCGAATCTCATCACGAAGACATAACACGCGGTTCAGCTCTGGCTGGCGAGATTTTCGAAATGATTCGATCCCATAAATCACTCACCACGTTCGCGCTTCAACACACCGAAAGAATTTTGCTAAGTTGCGACAGTTGATCGTCGTCGTCGTCGTCGTCTTGAAGTATAGAAAAACGCTAGGAGAAAAAAAAACAGTCGAAGAAAACAGAGAAAAAAAAACACAACAAAACTTCGAAACCAGGCCGAGGTCGATTAATTAATTAAAAAGAAAGAGATTTGTATGCAACAACGCGGCGTCGCTGTCGTCGGCGTCCACATTTCATACGCGTACGCTTACGAATATAAATACTAATAATAAGAGTGACCGGCGCGAATAACGTTGCCAAATGTACAAATTGTCGCGGTGTATGCGTCGCACGCGCCGATCGTGTTCAGCCGAAAGGTACCGTCAGCGTCGTGTATACGATCGTGAAAATCCACTTGTTGCGGAAATTACGCTGCTGGTTGCATACTCGATTCGCCGTTATTTCGAGTACTTTTTTATGCAAGAAAGTTCTCTCGTTTTTTGTACTACGCAACAGCGATGTGTTTCGCCGAGAATGATCCTTACTTTCGTTGACGTTGGTGTTGGGGTTGGTATATGCAAAAAATACTCAGCGCGAGTACAATGTAATCAAATTATTGACCCTATGCGCCCATAACGCCGCTGCTAGGTTGTTTACCAGAATGGACGACGATACGCAAAAAAAATTTCACAATTTTTCTTTTCCTGCGACACGGCGAAGTATGTCCTCAATTCAGGGATACACACTGACACACGCATTGGTCTGCTATAATTAGTCCGGTTCGTAGGCTGCGCTCGACGAATTATAGGTTAATATGAGTCAACGATGCCTTTGAACTTGAAAGTATGTTTTCTTTTAGCACGTCTCGCACGGTCTGCATGGGCAACGGTACGGCGCTATATTTTATACGTTGCGAACGTTACGCCATCTTCGCCACCGACGCCATTGCGTGGGTTAGGAATTAACTGCTCGACTCTGCGCCCAGGTCCATGTATTTCCACTGTTTTTTCTCCTGCAGCAGGCAGCACGTACGTTTAAACGATCTAGCGATCGTCCGTCTCTCTCTCTCTCTTTCTCTTTCTCTTCGATGTAATCGTATTCTTCTTACGGGTATACTATATTTTTTATAATATATCAAACGATGCCAAAGCAGTATCCTTACAGCATCTCAAATCAACCGGCACAAATCACAGATGAAAAATTCCTTTCTCGTTGACCCCCTCCCCTCTCTGGCTTCGTCGAGTAACCGCAAAGCGCTATATGCTGTAGCTACATACTTATATATACACGTCGATGCAGCGGTATAAAATTTACTTAGGCTATCGAATCGATTCATCTTTTTGTAATACCGTTTTCAAGTATTCGAATACACGTTGCATTGCAGTTCTCTACCAGCAAGTACAAGTATCGTATGCGCTATGCGAAGATCGACTTCCTTTCATATTACGAAGATAGTGAACATTGCATAAGTTGAAGTTCCGCTCGTGCGACTGATCATACAGATAGTATCATGGCGGCGTATATGGATTTCTCAAACTTCACTCGTTCAGTTCTAGAGATTTAATTTTTCTTATTTGTTTCACGGAATCAAGAAACTTTAAACAATTTTCAACTTGAAATTCGATAATTCTGCGTCCCCATCTCCCAAAATTTTAGAAAATTAAGCAATTTTAAAGGTTTGATAATTTTGTAAAATTGGACTATGCTAGGAAATCTGGCGGGTTCAAAACATTTTTTGTAGCTTTGGAAAATGTGATATTTTAGAGTAACTTGATAATTTTAGGAATTTGTAATAATTTCTAAAAATCTGACAATTTCAAAAACTTTAGTAAATTTAAAAAATTTAACATCAATGGAAAATTTATGCATTTTTTAAAAATTCAACAATTCGGCAAATGTTCAATTCTAAAAAATTTGATAGCTTTAGAGAATTTTGCAATTTCCATAATATAGAAAAATTCAAAAATTTCGAATAATGTGGCATTTTTAAAAAATTCAGGAACACAGCAGTTCTGAAAAATTTGATCATTTAGAAAAAACTTGATAATTTTGGAAGATTTGGAAGTCTTAAAAAATCAGACATTTTCAAAAAATTTGGTAATCTTAAAAATTACTCATCAATTTTTATTAATTTTGCATTAAAAAAAAATAATAAAAATATCAACAGTTCTGAAAAATTTGGCAATTTTGAAAAACCTGGACAGTTTTGAGAAATGTGGCAGTTTTAAAAAATATAATTTTAAAAAAATTCAACAATTTTTGAATAATTTGATATTTTAAAAAAAAAATCAGCGACTAAGCAATTCTGAAAAATTTGATAATTTGACAGTTTTGGAAAATTTGGCAACTTTGAAACATTTTGCATTTCCAGAAAATTTGACAGTTTTGGAAAATATGACGATTTTCACATCTGAGCAATTTTTCCAGAAGATACAACCTTCCTTTCCATCCACCTCTCTCTCTCTCTCTCTCTCTCTCTCTCTCTCTCACCCTCTCTAGTTCACTCTGACCGCGATCGGAATCCAAATAGGTAACCAGACCACTCGCCAAATCCTTCACCCGATTCGACCGAAGGTTCTTACCGACAATTTGATCGCGACAAAATGCGGGCGATTAATATTCCAAAGCATAGGCCAGTTCGAGTACCTTCATGCCTCTCCCTACGTAAGCTTTCTTTAAAGCGTGAAAATCTCGTACGACGTTTTCATTCCATAATAGGATTTTTCTTCGGTAAAATAAAAAAAAAAAACACAACCTCTTCGCCATCGAATACAATAGAAGTATGGTTTAAAAAAAAAATACACCGATACGGCGTTTCAATTCGTCATACAGGTTCGAGTACTATACGCGAAGGAAATTTCGTAAATCTATCTGTGCTCACTGGCGGGGCAGCGCCTTCTACTCGATCACGGTACATGACACGATACCAAGGTCGTGCGCGCTACCACATCTGTAAAAATAGCTAGCTACTGCGCGGTGCATAAACACGATCTAGGAAAATGAAGATAAATCTCGTTCACGATGGTCCGGAATCAGTTCGCGTATCGAAAGCAATACATATACTACGTAGACGTACCAATAACGAGGAACGATCTCACAGCTCAGCCTATCCGCGTAGACGTAGTACGTTTATGGAAAGCGAGTACTCGTCGAGTTGACAATATACGTAAATAAGAATGGGATGTTATCGTCAGTCACGCCGTTAGTCCAAGCTGCTGATAACATTACGTAACTGAACTTTGAAAACATCGCGTACTATGGTGAGTGTATGGTGCTCAAACTGGTTCAATGGTATGCGTAATAGGTTACGATCATGTTCATTACCCGGTCACTTATTATAGAAGTCATTTCCATAGCGCCCTTTTTTTTTATTCACACTGCTGACATACTCTCACTATCTTATATGTATAGCGCATTCTGATATGTACTGTATTCTCTTTTGCTTTGCTGGAAGTATTTCCAGCGCAAGTGAATAAAATGTGTCTGACTCTAGTCGGACGTCATTTTAAATGGGATAGGTTCACTTTCTCTCTCACTTCGGTATACCGCAGCGTATGATGGTGGGTCGCGGCGCGGTGTCGCTCGTGCTTCATTTTACGACAAATTACCCTGTTTTGGTTCGTCCTCCCGCACTGTTGCTCGCCTCGACGTTCGATGGCAGAATCTGCTCTCATAATATGTATAATCTGCTGTCCTTTCCTATTTTTACCGCACCTCGTACAGAGGTAATATAGGCGACTATTGTACCAGCTTTAATAGGCTAAAAAGGTTTATATGTTTGGAATGCTCTTCTCGCATATACGCTATCGCACATATCGCCTCTCTTGTTCGCGACTGCATTGCTAAATTAATATTAAATATGGTATTATGCGCTCGTGGCTTGATTATACGTTAGTATATAGGTACATACAAAAGAGCCACGACATGAAGTGTAGTGTACGCACTCGACTACGTCATTTAATACGTAACCAGGGCCAAGAGCGCGACCAATATATGAGGGTACTTTAATCACGATTCTTTTCCCTCTCGCTTTATTAAATCATTAAATGTAATTATACGGTGTACTTTGCCGCCTGCTTCTATCAGCCCTTAAGTTTCGTATGGTACGAGGTCAATGTTGACATTTATTAAACGATAAGCGATTGATGTTACGAAATCGAGTTTTTTTTCCGCCGCGATAAACGTGTTCGGTAATATGGGCGAATTCTCGGGAAGAGGGGGCTAGCGACGGAATGAAAAAATTAATGAAAGAATTTTTCACGATAATTTTGCAGAACTTGTCGATGTTGCCAGTTTTACCAAGTTTGTCGATTCAAAAAAAATCGTCGATCTTGGAAAATTCGTTCATGTTCCAAAATTTTTTTTATAAAAATTTGTCGATATTGAAAAATTCAATAATATAGAAAAATATGTTAATTGAGAAAAATTGTCAATTTTTAAAAATTTATTAATTTCTAAAAATTGGCTAATAAAAGAATTTGTTGATTTAAAGAAGTTGCCAGTTTGAAGAAATTTGTTATATTTTTGAAAAGTTTGTTGGTTTTAAGAAATTATCGATTTTGAAGAATTGGTCAATCCCAAAACATTTTTAATTTTAAAAAATAACTATTTTGAAGAATTTGTCTGTTTTATACATCTATCAATCTCGAAAAAAAAATGGTTGATTTGAAAAAATGTTTCAATGTTGAAGAATTTGAATTTTAAAAAATTATCAATTTTGAGAAAATTTGTCCATCCCAAAAAAATGCCAATTTTACAGTATTTGCCAATATGGCAAAATTTTGTTTATTCCAAAGAGTTGACATTTCCAATGAATTTTTCAACTTTGAAAAATTTGTTCATTTTGAAGAAACTATTATTTGTCTCGATTTCATAAAATATTTTTAATTTTAAAATCACAAAAAATTTGTTGATTTCGAAGAAGTGTTCTATGCCGAAGAATTCTTTGATTTTGAAAAATTTGTAAATTTCTGAAAATCTGTTGACTTTGCAAAAATTTAAAAATTTGATGAAGTTTCTCGATTCGCTCAAATTGTAAGATATTCCTAACTACGGAGTGGATTCGATATGAAATGATTTTCTGATATTAATTCGCCTGCTGTAGTTCCCAAACTGTTACCGTTTTTCTTCCAATCAATTCGAATTCAACCATCAGTTATGCGTCCTCGTAATTCATCAGGGCATCCCCCATCGACACTTGAAGAATTCACTTCTACTGGAACGAACGTTACATACACGTGTTCACATCATAAGCCCATACGGCGACGTACGTGTACAATACAATAGCCGAAACTCGGCGTACTGGATACCAGGAAAACCACCTAATCATCATCAACATTCCAGCTTATTGTACGGAAGCCTCTCCGGTGCGTTAGATGAAATGAAAAATACCTACTATACCTATAAACCCATAGGTAGCTTCGTCTAAGTACGAGTATAATACACGCACCGACGACGTGTACTTTACCTCAACCGGTTCTTGTATCCGCGATGCGATGGTGCGAACAATAAACCGAAAAACACTTTCGGTGCTCGGTGTGACGAATGGTACTACGAAGGAATGAAAAATTTTCGGCTATCTAACCATCACCGTTGATGGAAACCAAACACGGTTCGATAAAGGAAACGTCGTCGAGGCAGCTAAATTCAGTCATGAGGGAGAGGGGCGAGAGTGAGAACGAAGACGGGGAGGAAAAGTCTGGAAATCGGTTTGTAATGGACACGGTTACGCTTCGATATTTCGGTATAGTTTCATTGTTTAGCATTATCCGCGCACTTGGCCTGTAAGCTCGGTTCAATCGATAGATTCGTGTTGTGTAAGAAGAAAAACTTGACGAAATTAAAATAGGTATTGTAATTTTTCTCATCGTCTTCGAGGCTTTTTTTTTGTACGTTGTTGGTACATCGTCATAGAGCTTTATGAGGTCTCCGTGTCTTCAAGTGAATGTGGCAATAGAATGTAGGAGAGTAACAGAGTAACGGGTCTTTTATGGCAGGTACCAGTGTACGAAGTCTTGTGGCTAACCGAGAAGCTGAACTGGCACGCAGAGGGAACGAATTTTGTATTTTGCAATCGGCTGAATTTGCCTATGGTCCTGCCATTCGTACGTATGCTGCGATTTAATTGGTTAACGCTTGATTACACAGCAATCGAACGCATACCGTTTCGTTTGGGTTATCTCGCAATTCGCATTATTTTTATTTTTTTCTTTGTAAGTATCCGAAGCCGTATACCGCAGAAATCTATTTCATTTGGAATAATCATTTCAACCTTGTCGGTAATTTTTATCAGTACATAGACGCAGTAAATCGATCTCTATTACGAGAAAATTGAGTTTCTGCCGATTTGATCGAATTTTCGCTTCGAATCGAGCTACCGATCAGTTCAAATATTGTCTTGAAAATATCAGCGAATTCGCTCAGTCATCACAGAATGTACAGAATCGCCGTCAGGTACCTCTGATCTGGTGATACAGATCGCGGCTCGCTAGACAATACTGACCAACAACCCACAAATTCGCTACTCCGCTGCTCTATCTACCTTGAAGGCAGCACAGCTGACAATCTCACGAACACCTTCGGCTTAGACGAAGGCAAGCGCACAGAATAGACTTGACCTTCGACTTGGACTAATCCAATTCGCAAATTACAACGCCATGAGCGGTAACTCCTTCTTGGAGGCGGCCGGCAAACTTCTGCGGAGGTCAGTTCGACTTACGAGATCGCGGTGAGAAATCCACTACGGTGGATTGATTCCCTCGCCATAAATCAGAACGCATCGCTCATCTCGGAGATGCAAGTACGTTGGACACGTTGTGCGTGGACAGGACAGCCTCCGAAACGTACACATCATATTAGATTCAATCAGGTATCATCTCCAAACCGTGCTCCGTTGCAGTGTCCTTACGTTTTTACTCATTAACTCAATTATATTTTCACGGTTAATTAATTCGGGCATAGGGCGCAGCGTCGAAATGGTGGGCAACGCTTCGGTACTCGTTCGTAAATCAAGATAATTTTTCAACACCATCTATCGTGACGCTAATTCTATACCTTACTTCCGTCAAGAAAAAAATATTCGATTGGTGATTAATACGATGCCGACCAACTAGTGAGATGAAACCGAAAGCGAATCCCTAATCAAAGCAGCATCACGACCAGAGTTAAGATAAAATAAAAGGTGGCGGATGCCGCAGGCATCTACATCGCACTTGTAATCTATTTCGAGCCCGATTTTATTATTCGAGTTGGCCATTTGTGCATGATTTTGAAACCGTATTATGGTGCTCGTATTTACACGGTCAACTGCGTCGCATCAGCTTGAGCACAAATTCTCTGTACGGTTAACAACGTGTATCACATGTGAATATGTTTGTTATGCCATTTGAACGCAATCGTGTGTGCTATTTTTACCTTTTGACGCTAGCAGTGTAAGTCGATCGGAATGTAAAAATGGAAGGCGAAAGTGCGTTTATCCGTAGAATCTGGTTTGATCGATTTTAGACATGTCAACGTACCCCTTTCTACATTACGACTCCTTTCGTTTATTTTAATGAAAAAATTGCCTTCGAAATTTAGCCTATCATGTGAACAGAAGACTATGAGGCGTCTTTGAATTGGCGAAACATTGGAGCCAGAGTCATTTTCAATGCTGCTATCGAGTTTCATTTTCGACGCAATGTCCAAATCTGATACATTTTTTCATAAGGCTGTACCTAATACTTACTTGTGAAATAAAAGGTAGGCGCTCAGGTATTCTATGTCTTGATCTAGGCGTGACGATGATGAAAGGCCCGTTTGCTAGTTTCCATTGAGTTAAATTCCTAGTGAACTCTTATCGTTGAAAATTCAATTTCCACCTCGTTTTCCATCAATATCGATTTAAAAATTTCATGTTTTATCTTCTTAAAACCAAAGGTTTGAGTTTTACAAAATGCTCCAGTTTTGCTGAATGTTCCTTTCTTGCAGGGCATTTCGCTTTAGTCGGGATTTTGGAGAACACTATAGCTTGGCTTGATTTACAGCAGTGCCTAATTGCCTGTTTAGGATACTCCATTTTTTGTCTGTCTTTTTCTCCTAATATTCTCATTTGGCCTGATGCGCAGAATATGCCAATGTTACAAATTAGACGCAAAATTCTTGTTTTTCTGTTTCACGAGAGATTTTCCTATCTAATCTGATATTTAGAATATCAGATGAGAGCTACTTCGAATGCAATAATCTTTCGAAATTTTTCAACTGTATAATAGTGGTACTTAGCTATTGACCAATACAATGATAAATCAATATCATTTTGAAAAAAAAATTCTCAAAAAATATAACGCAATATTTTGTAATTATCATCTTCACTTTTCTTTCTGCGATCTTGGTTGTACTGATGATAGAAAAAATCAATAAATTATCTACACTCGATCGTCTATCATCGCAAAATTATATCCTTATTACCCTTATCTGCTGTGATTTTCGAAAAATTAATCTCGTAAGTCATTTCCAACGATTCGTGCAATTCGATAAATCATTTCGTCTGAAAAAATATTCCAACATGATTGAAATTTTCTGTACCATTATTCAAAGAAAATTGTTAAGACGTTAGAATAAGATTACCTAGAATTTTCAATGCCCCTCCTTCACGTCTTTGATAAGTGGAAAGAAATTCGTAGCAGCCTTTGATTTAATTTTCGTGCAGTGGACTTAAATAATGATTCTGTTCGGAGAAAAATCAACGCACCATTACCCTTCACCAAAAGTTCTTAAATCGAACCAGCTTTTCGCAGGCTCAAAGGCGATCCTACTAAGTATTCAAAACCAAAATCTCAGTCCCGCAGGTTGATTGGGGGCTGATTTAGAAATCTTCAAAAATTGGTAAAATCTTGCGATTTGCACTCTTTTTAAAAATACCCAATTCAGCTCTCAGTCAATCTACGGGACTGAAATTTTGGTTCTGAGTGTTTGGTAAGACCACTTTCGAGCCTACGGAAAGTTGATTCGATTTGCGAATTTCTGGTGGGGGTAAGGGCGCGTTGAATTTTCTCCGAACAGAAACGTCACTTTTCTCACGCATTGTGACGTCGCGCGCGTAACCAAGATCGTCCCGAGGGCACGAGTTAATATGGAATGATCGAGCTGAAATTTTTTATGGATATCCTCCTTATGTACTGGCACAAATCTACATGCGGTTTCGAAAAAAAATCCAAAATTTTCATTTCAAGTGCCAACCAACCTGCATGAAACATTACGAAGTGCTAAAGTATCAGAATATAGCTGTGCTTTTACTCTAACTCGAATGTACATGATCTCGTCAATTTGTGCTGCTGTATGAAAAACATGCTTTACAGGTAAGTATATTGAATAAAAACAGCCAGAAGAGCTGCGCTAAAATGAAAAGTAAAAATATATATTATCCTTTTTTGGATTTTTTATCGGTATAATAAAACGGTAGAAAAGCTATACGCGGGCGAATTGTCACAAGTAAAAATACTTATTGTATATAGCACGAAGGAGCCAATTTTATGCGAAAAAATTGCACATGTAATTAGAAAAGCTATAAAAAAATTTACTACCGTAATGAACTTTACGATTGGATTTTCGAATAACTTATCGTTTTTCGCAGTGGTTCGAAGACGAGGTAGTTATTCGAAATATTCGGTGAAACGATTAAGACAGTATGGCCGTTTGAAAAAATTTGTAACAGTGGTTCAGTACGATTGAAAAAGTAAAGGTCGAGATAAGAGACGATGTGCTAATTTTGCGAATCATTATGGTAAATTTACCCGATATTTCCAATAATATAATCGTCTAATTTACGTGATTATTTTTTCTTTTAATTTTTTTCATTTTTAATTTTTACATGGTCTTTAAGAGTCTTGTTTACTTATTATAGAAGTCTGATATATTCATTCGTTCTTAGGTTTGAAAATGTTGCATTTTTCGATTATATTTCGTGTCATATCAAGACGTAAAAAATATGGTAGTAAATTTATACCGAACACAGAAGCTGTAAACATTTTCTATTTATCAAAAAACGCAAATGGTGGACTCGAGTTGTACTCTTATTTTATTTTATTTTTCAAAGCAGATAAACGTTTATAGGTACATACATCTCTTTTAAATTTTTTACTATCGACTTGACCAGAATACGAGAACTGATTTTGCATCGGAGCGATAAACACGTGTTTGTAATTGGCGGTCAGTGGCCGGTAGGTAGAGGTACTTGGTCGTGATTTTTTTTTCACTTCCCGTTTTTAATTTATGAACGTATTAGTTCGACTTGATGAGTGGAAATGGCCTTAGTGGAAATGAGAATGAAGAGTGGCGGCTTTTGGTGGGCATTTGGAACAATCATTGGCTTAAAATATGTAAGTTTTAAGCGTATTCCAAAAAGTGGGTTAGCAAAATATGTTTGTCTTTAAATACTAAATTAAATGTTGGTGGATTTTCAGAACTGCTCTCGACTCGATGAAAAAACTTAGAAAATCATGTTTCTGAAAAAAGTGAAGAAGTCCTTTTTTTTTCTAAAAGTGAAAAAGAAAAATCCTCGGGCTTCAAAGAAATTGAAAAAAAAAATCGGAAAGAATTGAAAATTAAAAATTCATATTTTTAATAAATTCAAAAAAAATAAAAAGTTCAAAAATTAAAAATCAATTATTATTCTTCTTCTCTCTTT
>JAAOIU010187833.1:0-11132 GCA_018107765.1 Hypogeococcus pungens | reverse complement strand
TCGCTCTCACAACCCGGTAACTAAAAATATTGCACCCCCAGGGCCATAAAAGTTGTAAAAATAAAAAATAAAAAAAATCTCAGTGTACGGCTGTGTACAGAATTTTTTCCTTTTCGACGCAGACGCGCACGGATTTTTTTTGCCAACGGATTTTTAGAATTTTTGGTCGGCAACATTGGTCAAACAGGAATGATTGTTTGTTTTCAAAAATGAAAATGAAATGATAGAGTTGATGAATTCCTGTTTTTGATTTTAATCATTTTTCTCAATTTAAGTTGTATTTTGACGCTTAAATCGTCGGTTAGTGCAGAACTTTTCCACGGTTTAGTTATTTATTGACCTATAATCGTGTTATCGATCAATAGTTTATTCCATCTGGTAAAATTTTTCATCCGCGTTACTTGCAATCGGTAAGTACCTTTTCCTCGCATGGTTTTCTAATGCCTGTATTTTGAGGGCATATTATCATTCTCCAAAGTCTTGTTTCGCTTCGATGATAATTACTTGCCGAAACGTAATCTTAATGATATTTTTACACCAGACATCGAGTCGGCTATTACTGTATAACTTGACGTAACATTGGTCATGGTTGTAACTTGTTCACACGTTATTTTCAGGATCTCTGAAATTGATGATCATAAGATAGTTATTGATTGGAAATATGAACGAAACAAACGATACCGATTTGCAATTTCAGGAGATGTAAGTTCCTATTGAATTATCCCAATAATCGAAATAACTTATACACTAATTCGGATTTTTATGCAGTGATTATTCGTGTCTGGGTGACCATGACGTTAACACCAGTACTTCGGTGTTGATCAAAAGCGATAACATTACCGTTATACCAAGCAGCGGAGATCATACGATCGGTAGCTCCAAAGTGAAAATGACCAACGTTGTTGATTACACTTGGGAGCAGAGATTTTATACCGGACAAATTTTAGCGGTGCACATTTCTGGAAAATATATCGCTTATGGAATTCAAGGTATGATTTTCCACTACAAAGTCATTCATAGAACGAACACTCGATAATAACTGTGTTATTTAGGCAAAGATTCCTGTAACATAAGGGTTATCAGTTTCGCTACCTCTGATCGAGCTCTTATAAAAGGAATCGAAGGCATGGCTCAAGATATAGCTTTCGCTTTCGTATTAGCTCCGGTTCTGTTAGCTTGTATCGACTCTATCGGCGACGTCTACGTATATACCGTCGAAGAAAATCAACTGAATGCGTTGACTTGTTGCTTAATGGTTCATATCAAAGAGGTAATTGTTGAAATTCTATATTTGTATCCCTCGACGTTATTTTTAATCCGCTTGGTCCTTTGTAGAATTCCAATTCGCTGTCTGACTGTATAAATAAAATAGTTTGGTGCCCGTACGTTCCCGATGACGAACAAATGGAAGACGACGATTCGTCTAAATTGATCGTAACGCGTGGAAATAAAGTAGGTTTTATTATTTAGTTTCGAAATAGAGCATTTTTTCATTATAATTCGTTTATAGGCTCATTTGTGGAATATCACCACCATCAACGCGCTTCACAATATTATTCCTGTCTCGCCGGAGTCAGTTTCGGAAGGATTTCTTGAAATTAAAGTAGAAAAGTATTTGATAGTTGATGTGGCTTTTTCACCGGATGGGTCGACGGTCGCTTTGGCGTGTTCGGACGGCGGTATTCGATTTTATCAAGTACGTATTCTATTAAATTACTTTGTAAATTGTTAAACGTGTCGCATTTTTTGAAATATTTTCTTTTTTTTTTTTAGGTCGATGTTCAAGAAGGCCAAAACCCAGTTTGTATTCATGATTGGCGTCCTCACGATGGAAAACCGGTATCTTGCTTGTACTTTTTGGATAATCATCTCGAATCCGAGTAAGATATTGTGTTTGTTTCCTTCGAGGCATTGCTGAATATTTCTTAAACCGTTTTCATTTTGAAATAGCGCCGCTTTTTGGAAGTTTGCCATCACCGGAGTGGAAGGGAATAGCGAAATAAAAATTTGGAGCTGCGAGAGTTGGACGTGTTTGCAGACTTTCAAGTATGCGCCGATCAGCGAAGCGCCAGCCAAGCTCAAGGTGGCCGTAGATATTACAGCGAGTTATATTTTATTATCAGATATGCAACGAAAAGTAAGTATCTCTGAATCTAATCGATCTTCTCTGTTCATCTGATTTTTACGTGCATTTTTACCCTTCTAGCTGTTGCATATTTTGCAATTGAAGAAGAACGACGACGAAACTGGCGTTCGAATTCACGTAGTTTCGCAATTTTTATTACCTTATCCGATTTTAAGCTTCGGTATCGTCAAAGCTAGCATGCAGAATTTTAACGAACCAAATTCTTTTAATTTTAACGATGGTGAGTTTTATCCATAGGCAAGTATACGACATTTTAGCATTCGTATTTTAATATTGTGAACGTTTATAGAAGCTTATTCTAACGCTAATGAACGAGAATACTTGAAAACCGTCATCAAACTGTACTTAGTCCAGCCTAAAGCCTTACAAGAGTGTAATATTGTCTACGATCCCGATGAAATATCCACCAAATACAATAACCCTACTCACGAAAGTAATTAGTACCCTAATTCGATTCTAATACCCTTTTACAAAGAAGTAGCTCGCGTAAAACTGTTGTTTTTCTTTCATTTTCAGTAATCGATGCCAAAGCAACAGCTCTGCTGAACGGATTATGCATGAAAGCCGCAGCTGAAAATGCCAACTCGAAAGATCGTGATTTGAAACTACTCACCAACAATCACTCGTCCATTTCTGCCGATAGTACTTTGATGCAAAAGCTTCTGTCGGTTTCAGCCATAGAAGTAAGTACTCGTCAGACATTCTTTACGCTCGAAAAACTCTCGAGTTAATTTTCATTCCATTTGTAGGATAATTTGAAGCAACAGAAGCACCCTGCAGAGTACAATAACGACGTAAGAGTCGGTAGCGGCGATGCGACTAGAAGATCTCTCGATAGAGACAGTTTATCGGTTGGTATCAATAGTAAAAAACTCATTTATAGTTTTTTTTTCTTTTTTTGACTCGCCTTTGTTATTTTCAGCATCATATAACCGATCAGGAGATGAACGGCTGTGAAGAGACCGAAGAAGACGACAATGTGGTTAGCGATCGCAACGAGGAAGAGAATGGAAGCGTTGTCGTGAACGAGGGCAAAAGTTATTATAGCACCGGAAGCAGTCCGAGCAGAGAAGTTCAAAATATTTTGTTCTCGAACGCGGTAAACGACGAACCTTGTCGAAGTATTCAGAATAAAACCAACGATACGTTAGTATTTAATTTTCGATCGAATTTTCGATTTCGTTTGAAGTGATCTAATTCGTATTGTATTTCCAGGACATCGTTACCGACCACTGTTTGGCCTAAAATACCCATTCCAGAGCCTGAAAATCTCTGTTCGGACGCACCCGGCATTATAAGAATGTATGTCAAAAAACAAGTCATTTTTTGAACTCTTCCTTGTATTACTGCGACTTAATACGCGTTTATCTGTTTCAGAAACCCGAGTTCGTTGGGGTTACGAAACGACGTAGCTGCGGTTGACGTTGCGTCAACCCAGCATACCGATTTGCAGCCCATTTACGCTAAAATGAACGCAATGCAAGAACGCCTGGATCAATTAGCCGAGCAAACGCAGAGCCAGCAGCAAGATCTGAAGCATTGTGTCAAACTGCTGCATCAGATTCTGAACAACGCCGCCGAAGAAGATAAGAAAAAGCATCGCAGTTCGGCTGCCGCCGCCACTGACGAAAGGTATTTGCAAGAACGTGTGGTCAACGCTGTTACCCAGAGTATCAACTCGATTATGGGAAATGAAGTGGAATATGTGATTAAAGAAGAGATCAACGGAAACGTATTGCCTTGTAAGTGTGCATAAAGCATTCAGTTGCTTCTCCACAACAAAAATATAAGCATGTATGTGATTCTAACGTAAAGTTTTTTGATACAGCTTTGAAAAATTCCATGGATACGTTCGGTCAGCAAATGAGTGCGAAGTTGACTCAGCACTTCAACGTAGCCGATCAGCAATTGAAAGATTACATCGTGAAAACTGTCCATAAAAAGGTATCTCGATCGATTCTACCAATAGATTCTCCTTCGCTAGGATGAAATTAAGTGGTTGTCTTTTGGCGCAGTCTGTTACAGATACTTTGGCCAATACCATGGCTTCTGTGTTGCCTTCTGTGATATCGACTTCGTTCGCCGAAGCGTTTTGTAATATTATTTTACCCAAGTTTGAGAACACCTGTCACGAGATGTTCGAACAAGTTAACAATTCATTCATCGAAGGCACCAGAGAATGTGAGTTCGTCAGATTTTATTCGATTGCTTCGCATTTAGCGTCTATTTAATTGCTCCGCTTCTTTTTCAGTCGTTAATATCCTACAAAATAACGTACGTTCCTACGAAGAAAAACAGAGCTCCCTGTTGCAATCTAAAATCGACGAATTTATCGTCAGATTAGACGATATGATGAAGACTGCCAGCATAAATGCGGTGAAAAAGTGAGTCTCCTCGAATACCTACTCGTTAACTCGCTCTAAAATCTCGACTGATGGTTTTTTCGGCCCTTTAGCGTCGCTCCTGAAATCATAAATCCGATGAAATTAGCGTTAGAAGAACATAAAGTATATTTCGAGAACTCTTTATTAAATGTAAGCGGTACCAGTACACCACCTCCTTTCAGCGTTATCAAAAGGCATCCGGAAGAGCATATCGATTTCTTAATTAAACAAGGCAAAATTGACGTAGCAATCGATCAGGTAATCTGCGTTCGATTAATCTTACCAGTATCCTGGTTTTTAATCAGATTCTAATCGAGGTTCATTTTCAGGTTTTGTCCGCGTCCGATTTGAAACTTTTAGTTTATCTGTGCGAGAAATTAGATCCGGAAACCATCTTCGCCGAACCGTGTGCCCTTCAGCAGCACATCTTGTTATCGTTTATTCAACAGCTGTCAGTCGACTTGAATATTCAAACCGATTTAAAGCATAAGTAAGCGAATCATTCGTACATTACGCAGAAGTATTCACTCAGATCGACTAATTAGCCGTTTTATTTGATCAGATTTATCGAAGGTGCTGTGATGTGTTTGGATAAAAAGCATCCTGTTTGCGAAAAAAATTTCCCCAAGATTTTGCCGGCCGTCCGTAGTCGTATTACGAATTACGTTGGAATGAATCCGACTAATAAGAATACTCGCAATATGAAGATCTTGCTAATGGCTATCGATTCGTTGCTAGACAAAGAGGTACGTACGAAGACTCGCTTGGATTTAGAAAATGGACGTGCTCGAGTCTAATTTTATTTCGTATTTGCAGTCGTACTCGTCCTGATACTCGACTTATCACGAAGAAAGCTATCGGCGGTGTTTCGTGTGGCGTTGAGCAGAACGTATCATGGATTTTTATCAAAATTTTGTGATAAATTTTAAAGTCGGAAGTGCATTATTCGTTGAGCATTTCTAACGTGTGTTTCATTCTGTTTCTCTGTAATCAAGTTCGATCACGACTCATGACTTGTATTTTACTTTCGTATGTAAAAGAAGGATGTTTTGTTTCGTTTCTCTCCTTTCGTAATTTATCTCATTTTCTTTTTCTGTACATATGTAAGTGTTTTAGTCAATGGAGAAAGACTCTTCCATTGATTTTTTTCTTTTATCGAGCGATATTATTGATTTTTATAGACGTTTTACTTAATAAATAAATGTTCGATGTTGAACTATAAAGTACCTCATTTTGAATTTTTATTTAGAAACGGTATTGAATTGGTGTTGAACGTTCGACGACGTTCTGATCGATGTGATCATGATGGTTTCTTGGTTTTTAAAACGGAAACACCGAATTGTCCACAAATTTATACAGCTTATTGCAGAATACGTTATCTATGAGTTATGCTATCTTGCTGTGTTACTGATATTGAGACTTTGAATAAACAGGGGTATATAATACATATGTTCTTTCACGAAGTCGAAAATTCTCATCGCCGAAAGTGGATTTTTTTATTTTTTATTCATCCTGAATCCCTGATGCTCGACCTGTCACGACGAACGAAGTTAATGTAAACCGTCAATGTTTTACATTGCAAGTTAGTAATAAGCAATTGGTTGGTGTCGGTATTTTTATTCATAATCGCGATGATAATTTAACAGTAATACTTGGATAATAGAAGTGTTGCTTTTGATTTTTTTTTGTGTTGAATTTTGTTTTAGGCGTTGGGTCACACAATGCGTCTTTTTTAATCTTATGTTCCCAATACACATAGACATCATCTGTCAATTTGCTCAAATTGACAAAAAAAAAGTATATTATTTTTTCAGAATCTGGTAACTCTTCAAAGTTAATTTTTTTAGTATCAAAACCACGAAAAAGGTTATAGCCTACTTCGTAAGTATACAGTGAATCGGCCTTGAGTTTGAATTCTGAGTTTTTCGTTGGCTCTAAATTATGGTCTAAAACCCTTATGGCATAATTTTTAGCTCGCTAATGTACCTTGGCGGAACCATGGGTTTAGTACAAGACCACCAATAACACAAGTTAAAAAAAAAAAATTCAAATATTAGGAAAAAGCAAACGTTTATGGACACATCAGGTTCTCAATATAAAAAAGAAAAAGGAATTCGCTCATTTATTCTTTATTAAAATACCACAAAAAAATATTAAATACAATATAACGAAAAAGTATCTAATCTTGAATAATTCGAAATTTACATACTGGAAACGGAGTTTAATAATTCTTGTTTTACATGCGACGGAATTCGAATTCTTTTTCGTTTACGTTTATGTTTCTTTTCGTCGCTAATCGGTTGATGAGGAAGACTTTCGATAGGCTTTTTCTTCTTTTTACAAGATAATGGATTAGGACCTCGCGGCTTTTTCGGCATTGTCACTGGATCATCTTCAGATTTATTCAACGTGCCCAGAGTTTTGAGTTTCAACTTATTAAGCACGTCTTCTTGGTATTCGCTCAAGCCCAATCTAAAATACGATCACGGTCTAAAAAATGGTACACATGAACAGAGCAGCCCATCAAGAAATACTTACGTAGCTTGCTTTTGTTTATTTGCAAGGTCCAAAGTGGACTGCGAAGGGTTTTTTAATACGACGGAGGTTCTATTGAAATATAAAACTGGAACAGCTGGTATATTCTGTAATTTTTTTTGCAAATCGATGTCTTGAGTGGCGATTATATACCTAAATAATATGAAAAAATAAAGTGATGAAATAACGTAGCTTTTGACGATTGACAGTTAAAACCGATTGATGAAAAAACAATATTACCTGTTGGGGTTGGTGCTTCCTACCATTGATAAAAAACACGCAGATCCGGTGAGAGGCTTTTTATGACCACATTTATGAATACCGAAATTTTTCACTATCTGCATAGCTCCCGAAACTTGAGCACCTGTACAGAGTAACGTGACAAGAAATCGAAGAAGAATTCGAAGAGAAATACTGTAAAAACTTACCAAGTCTTTCGGTTTCCAGAATGACGCAGGGTGTTGTCAAGAATTTTATGTCATTACCCAGATACTTGGGGACATCTTCTTTGATCTGTACCCTGTTCTAAAATTTTAAAACAATTTCTCAGTCATTCTCGAAAGTTATAATGATGAAGACAAATTAGACCACTTACTTGGAGAGAATAGAAGCAAAATGTGCCATCAACTAAGACTTGAAACGGTTTGAAGAAACCGAAATTGTTTACGTAGAAGTTTAGGCTTTTGTACACTTTTTTGTAGCGTTTAATTTTCATTATTAATCGTATTAATTACGAAAAAAAAAACTTGGAATTATTTCACATTCATATCCTTTGAGTATTAATAACATTATGTTATTAATACTCAAAGTTCATATCACTTTTCAATTTTCTAGTTTCCAAAAAAAAAAAAAAAATGTGCTTCGAAGTAATTTCAAAATTTGACATGGTTATTTGATTTTTTTGTCCGTTTCATCATAGTACATAAAAATTCCGCTAGTGCCGTTGTGAAAAAATCTTATTCGAAAGTAACGAATCTACCATCGATGTGATGAATCATTCTGTAGATAAAAATTATGACTCATGATCTTGGTCGTTTTTCCAAACACGGTAGTTCTTAAAATACAATGATGGATTTTTCGATTTTTTCCCAGTTCAAAATGCAGTGGAACTTTGGCCATAATCGCTGCGAATTATTCGCGAATTCAGTTTCGTAATATTTGAACAATGTATATTTATAAAAAGTGCAATAGTGTTTGTCATCCTGTGTTGTAAATTATTTTCCGCACTAGGTGAATTGTGTGAGAAGACCACCATGGACGAGAACTCGGATTCAGTTCCTCAAAACCCTGAACCAGATTCGTGTCGAGCTGCTAACACCGTCAGCGATGATAAAAACGCGTCAGAAATTACCGATAGCAGCCGAGCAAACGAATCGAAGTCAGACAATCGTAGTGAAACCGAATCAAAAAATTGCCTAAATGTGATATCAAACGAAGAAAAACAGTACGATAATTGTAGCGAAATAGTTGATATTTACGAACAAGAATCTAAACAGCAGCAAATGGTAAACTGTGCGACTACGTCGAACTGTCGACAGAATTCGGCTGTCGAAACGTACCGTAATCTATCGCCCGTCGTAGACCTGCCAACTTGCGCGAACGCTGAAGAATTGCTAAAATCAAACGAAGTACTCTCTAGTACATTCGACACGACTACGTACAGCGATGAAGATACAACTGAATCTAACAATGCGAATACTTCGCAGCCTAGTCCGCGTAACGATGACACTGTCACCGATGCTGAAGCGTGTCTGACTCGAGAATGTTCGGTATCTTTACCAAACATAGACAATTTACTATCGCAAACCGACGAAAACGGTCGAACTGACGTTAATCAGTTCGAAACGTCGGTAGATTTAATGTCCACCAGCCTCTGCGATGCGGATAATGGTGAGCCTGAAAACGAATCGGAAGCTAATCACGTTCCGGATAATTATATGGCCTCGGTTTCCACTCAATCTGCCGATGATACGAACTGGACCGAGCAGGACACCGAATACGACGATTTATCCTTTGCTGATTTCAATACAAGCTCTACTAGTAATAAAAGTAATCTGAAAAGGGGTCGCGATATTTCCGACACGAGTACGCCGATCAAAAAACCAAAGAAAGGAATAACCTTCGACTCAGTTGACGTTTTTTATTTCCCTAGAACTCAAGGATTCACGTGTATTCCATCCCAAGTACGTGGTCTACTTCAATGTCCACTTTGATGATTTTATTGCTGACGTGATTTCAATTTTTTCGTCTGTTTTAGGGAGGATCAACGTTGGGCATGTCTTGGAAACATTCTCACAAAAAGAAATTCTCGCTAGGCGAGCATGCCGTCGAACAGAGGAGAGCCCATAAGCAATTCTGCTCGCAGCAGATTTCAAATAACAGAAATTGGAACGAAATGTCGACCGTTTCCAGCGATGATAGCGATAGTGATGAAATTATATCCGATTCTGAAATGGATTACGAGAATTATAATTTTTTACAGGTAAATGAATTCGTTCACTGTGTGGTTGAGATGGGTCGATTCTGAATCGCGAAAAATTTGGGAATGCGATTCTGCATCGGATTCAGAATTTGATTATTTTATCTGAAGAATCACAGGTTTAGGAATCGGGTTCTTTATTTTAGGTGAATCGCCTATTCGCGATTCCTTTGCTATTCTTTTTCGATTCAATGGTAAGAATAAAACAAGTCTGTAATACTCTATACTTAGCTGATTAATTTTCAAAATTTGTCAATTTTATGAACATTGTCAGTTTAAAAGATTTGTCAATTTTCGAAGTTGGACAATTTTTCAATATTTGAAAATTTTTCAAAATTCGGTAATTTTTTAAAATTTATCAATTTCTTAAAATTTATGAATTTTTTAAAATTGGTCAGTTTTTTAAAATTTATCAATTCTTTAAAAATTTATCAGTTCTTTAAAAAATATTAATTTTTCAAAATTTATCAATTTTTTAAAAATGGAAAGTTTTATACCTTTTTAAAAATGTGCAATTTTTAATTTTTTTTTCAATTCATCAATCTTTTAAAATTTGACAGGTTTTAAAAATACGACATTTTTTTTATTTTTTTTTTAAATTTGGCATTTTTTTTCAATTTGACAATTTTTAAAAAATAGGTAGTTTTTTAAAATTATGTAGTTTTTGATTTTTTTTTAAAATTTATCAGTTTTTAAAAATTTATTGATCTTTTATAACTTGACAATTTTTTAGTGTTCCACAATTTTTCATTATTTTAGATGTGTCAGTTTTAAACTTTTTTTTTTCAATTTATCAATTTTTTAAAATTGATCAGTTTTTTTTTGATTTATCAGTTTTTTAAAAAAATATTAATTTTATTTTTTTTATTTTTTTTAATTGATTAATTTTTCAAAATTTATCAATTTTTTAAAAATGGAAAGTTTTTTACTTTTTTAATAATGTGCAATTCTTATTTTTTTTTTATTTATCAATTTTTTAAAATTTATTAATCTTTTAAAATTATACAGTTTTTAAAAGTACCACATTTTTTTATTTTTTTAAATTTGGCATTTTTTTTCAATTTGTCAATTTTATTTTCGAAAAATAGGTAGTTTTTTAAAATTGTGCAATTTTTGATTTTTTTAAAAATGTATCAGTTTTTAAAAATTTATTGATCTTTTATGACTTGAAAATTATTTAGTGTTTCACAATTTTTTATTATGTTAAATATGTCAATTTTAAACTTTTTTTTTTTAAATTNTTTATTAATTTTTCAAAACTCATTGATTTTTCAAAATTTATCAATTTTTTAAAAATGGAAATTTTTTTACTTTTTTAAAAATGTGCAATTTTTAATTTTTTTTTGTTTATCAATTTTTTAAAATTTATTGATCTTTTAAAATTAGTCAGCTTTTAGAAATACGACATTTTTTTATTTTTATAAATTTGACATTTTTTTTTCAATTGTGTCAATTGAAAAAAAATAGGTAGTTTTTTAAAATTGTGCAATTTTTGATTTTTTTAAAAATTTATCAGTTTTTAAGAATTTATTGATCTTTTATAACTTGACAATTTTTTAGTGTTCCTCAATTTTTTATTATTTTAAAT
>JAAOIU010187222.1:2544-25269 GCA_018107765.1 Hypogeococcus pungens | reverse complement strand
CTATTACGCTTCAACATTTTATTTTCGACCTTATCACCCATCAAGGTTGGGAAAGTAATTAAATACCTAAGTAAATCTTTACGCCTACATTACGGCCACATTAATTTATATTAAATACGGAATAATTCATTCGAACTTTATGAAAATGATATTGCCCCTATAATGCGGTTTGAGTTGCCCATATCATAATAATATTCATTCGTCATTTAGGGTCATTAAGCATGTTTATACTTTCTCACATTTCTTTTTTTTTCTTATGAAAAATACCGTCAATCATTTTCATTTCTTCGTTTGATGACGCTAATATGCTTCACTTTGTTGAAAAACTTCGTTAAAGAAGTTATTTCGTACATGGCGCCGCAAAATTTAATGCTTCGAATCGCCTCTCATCGTCGTGTTTATTTATAAAGAAGATACGCGAAAAGCTTTCATCATTTTCGCTCATAGTGGAAAAATATTTTTCGAGAATGGAGGCATCGTCGAATAGTATATATCTACGCTTCACTTTCCATTATACATTCATTAGATGCGTATGAGAGAGGGATAAATATTCGTAGGGAAGAAAAAGTAAACTGTACTCTTCGCTAGGCAATGCTTAAAAATCGTGTCTCGGGAGAATCACTCCGCAGCGACGATGCTTATGTATCTAAGAGTTTTTTTCCCTTCATTCTTGTTTTTTTCTCTCTCTCTCTCGCAGGGGGAGTCGCAGTCGCGACCGCGTACAAAATATTTCTTTGTGCGTTATCTCGAATAAGTATAAATTTTCCTCGCTTTATCATAGCGCAGTAGAAAGACAGCTGACATTGTTTCATGGCCGCAAAAGTAGATAACACCAGGGGTGCACGGTTCGATTTCACTTTCCATGAATAATACAACGAAAACATGGCGTCGTAGGGTATCGCTATCGCAGCAGCCAAAGGGTTGAATGATCCGAAATAAGAGAAAGTGACTTCACTCACAAGAAAAAATCAAGGTCGGTATTCGTATCGAATGCCGATGAATAAACTTGCATTAATGTTCCAGCAACAAAACAGACCATTATGCACGTTTTCGAAAACTCGCATTTTGGTTGATATTAAAGATCCCATAATAAAGGTGCATCTGTAGACATCTACCTCTTTTTTTGCCTTTTGCATATTCTTTGAAGGAGAGAAAGTTAAGAACAGGTAGGAAAAACTTAGGTACGTGCTACGGTTAGCAGGGAATATAAAATTCGATTCGGAAGCGATATTTACGAAACACCGTATACGACATCGCATTCTATACGTATAATGTAACTGCTTGTCGAATTTGAAAGAAGTACCCTTCACCCATTTCGGAATCCATATCGTGAAACCCGCGTAGCTTCGTCGTATTTTCAAAAGCTTCAATCCCATTTACTTTAACAAGATCTTCCACTTCATCGTTTTTTTCCTGTTAAAAAAATTTCGAGTTTCAGTTTTCCTTTAATTTTTCTTTTCACGTGGAAAAACGACTTCTTCCTTTATTATTTTCTTTGTCGGGTATATTACGTCGCGGGCTTGTCGATATGGCACTGGCAATGCAAGAGGGAAAAAAATAGCTACATCTTGTATACAAACTTTATCGGTCCCCAAGTCGAATAAAGGAAATGGGAAATTCGTGTTATACACTACATTTATTCGCAGTCGCTGCGAAATTATTGTGGAGTTCGCGGATTTGCCAACCGTAATATTTACACCGGCGAATTTTTATGTAAATATAGCGCATCATATTGGCATTCGCGTAATGGAATTTTCTCTTGTGTAGATTGTTTGAAATCATATTTTTTCTCTTATTTAGAAGAGAAGTTGTGGGAAGGGAGAAAGAGCGAGATTTTGAATTTCTTTCAGAATGAAAGAAGGTGCTGAAGTGGATTTCGTATGAATTTTTCTAATTTCACTTTTTTTCTACTTTTTAATTAGTTTTAATTTTTTATAAATTCCTCAAGTTTTCGTATTTTCAAAAATCTATTCCAAAAAAAAATTTCTAATTTCCAATACCTAATTGCACAATTTTTGATTTTTTTTTCGCATTCCGGTACATATTCTGCAACTTTTATTTTGCTCGCTTACTGGGTATCAATTTTTATTTTTTCCAATCATTAAGTTTTTTGGAATTTTTGTTCTTTTGTAAATGTTTGAGTTTTCAACTTTTTGATTATTGTTTTTCTCTTTGTGAGTTTGAATTCGTTCACTTTTTCATTTTTTGATCATATATGTATTTTATGACTTTTCATGTGTTTATCTCAGCATTGTGCAATTTTTATTTTCTATAGATTTTTAAATTCTTAAATTCTTTTTGATTTTTTGCGGTCTCCACTTTGTAAGTTTTTTAATTTCGATATTTCCTCAATTTTTATTTTTTATTTTCCCTGTAAAAAATTAATTTTTTTAAAATAGATATTGTAATTTGAGTATTTTCAGTTATACTTACTACTTAGGTACCTGTACTATAATTTTCAGTTTAAGGTTTTTTCAGGTTCTTCAATTTTTGTTCTAGATTTTTGGTTTTAAATAATTTTCTTTTCTGTAAGCATGTAGGTACACTTTTTCATTTCAAACTACAACAGATTTCTTTTTTAGAAATGAACTTTCAAATGAATTAAAACTTTCGGTCGTTGTTTTGCTACCGAATCTTTTGCGGCTGTGGCGAGAAAATATGTAAATTAAGCCTTTGATAAACTTCTCCTTCTAACTCCGACACCCTTACACAATGAAAAGAGCAAGTTTTTCGGAGACGAACAAACTTTAGTTGGAGTATCGAGATAATGCTAATTCGCCAAGATTCGTTTTTGGCGTAGGGCACTTTGCATAGTAATACAGTCGATTACGGCTGGAAACTGGCGAAAATTACGCCTCGATTAGGTAAAAGTGCGCGAGTCTCGTCGAGCAATTATTCGTCGTCGCTGGCAGCTCGGTTTCCCTTGGGGGCTTGCAGTTGCGGTTCACCATTTGCGCTTTTGATGGGAGGCGGTCGCGGTCGAGGCGAATTACAAATTCGTCGCTTAATGGATATTGCGATAAGGCTAAAAGGGATTCTGGATTTAGAGATGGTTCATTTGCTGCTGGAAGTTTAAATTACCATTGTACCTTTTCGTTGTACTATGTGGCCTCTTACAGAAGTGTATAGTAGCTACAGCGTACATGATGCAGATAAGGCGCATTGTTGGTCATCAAAGGTTTCGCGAGTTTAGTTTAAATGGAACGTAGGTACGAAGTATGTACGTAATATGGAAACTATACAAATAGGTACGTACGTACGGATGTCACTAATGCAAAGGTGGAGTGAGGGGTGTGTGCTATTTTCGCAGAATGGATAAGTAGGTGCACGCCTATATAGGCTTATATGTATTTATTATTGTGAATCGTAAAATAGTTGCATTTCTGACTGATGACGTTGTGGATGTGAAGCTGCGTTAGCATTTGGGAAAATTTCATTTTCATTTTATTAAAAATTATTTCGCTGCGTCTACTTTGGATCGACATCAGCACCACCGGCGCGCCAAGTGTAGTATAATTTCGTAATACGCCATGTGTTACAAACGAGTTATTTGTTCATAACTTTCAAGGAATATGGTAGAAAGAGTAACCCTTATACTTTTGAAAAACTTAATACCAGCCGAGACACAATACCAAATGGAGGATTTTTATTTTACCCTCACGCTTTGATGTTACTGGCTGCAGCACTTTATACTTATTATGTACTTTCATTTTGCTCTGAAATATATATTATAGAAAACAGTGGGCTCTAAATATATTAATTTAGTCGCCGTCGGAGCGTGTTTGCGATTTCAACTATGCATGCGTTGCCATATTATATACTAACGATAAACATTCCGAGCGGATAATATAATTACGACCGGCACGTATATTACTCGGCCCGTTGCGTTGGCTGGAAAAGTGCCGAGCTCGTGGAAATTCTCGTCGTCCGCGTTCACTGTCCAACTCCGACCATGATTTACGAATGGATTCATCGGTCGTCGTTTACAAGCCATAACTAACGTGTAAATTGCCAATTCGTAGTGTATTATAAAATGCAACTTTTAATGAATTTTACGACTTTTAAGCGCGAACACGCATCCGCATCTGGCTATACCTACTCTGATATCATCTTTTGAAAATTAATTCGTCGGCACTTATCTCCGCAATGAAATTCCATCTTCGTAGATTTCATACGTATACGAATCTTCATTCATCTGCATATTTTAAATGTCAACCAAAAACGACTCTTTCATGACGACCAACGTGGGGAAAGAAGAAAAAAAAATGAAAAGTGCACGTCTAACAGTATTGTTATCGCGATGCGCAAAAAGAAACCCTATTTGTTTTTTTGTTTTTTTTTAATACAAGTTGAGAACCCTCCCGCGCTGTATTTCGCAATATTCTCTTACTTGGTATTTTTTTCTCTTGTCGGTCGTCTTTTTCAAAAGTCTCAAACAACAATGCGAACATTTATTTTGAAAAGCTCACCCCTTCTTACAACATTTTATTTTTCTTTATTACGTTTACTGTACGCGTTTCTTATTAGGTTAACATTTTGTTAGCCGAATGAGAGCAGAAAAAAATACGTACCCAACGGAAAGTATAGATACATCCCTTTATTAAGTCGAGCTTTTCTAATGAAAAGTTTATGAGATAAAGGAAAAAAATTGACGGCGTGGTTTATTCTACATATTATATTTTCTTCTCTCGGTTGTCATCATATGTATACTGTATTGTTGGTATACGTAGATATACGTATTATCTACGAGTCTATATTGGATATTTACTTACGTAATATTTCGTACGTACAATAAACGTTGCGATGCCTGCGCTAATAAGGTACGTCAAATTTTTGTATCGTTGAGAAATTTTTCCTCCTAGATGCCGTATATATGTCATATTTGTAATTGGATTGAGGAAAACTGCCGAGAATTCGATTCCAGCGTCGTTGGTGTACGTATGTATGACATGTATGGTTTTCATACGTCTCAGTGTATAGGTAATAAATTTACTAGTGAAGGTTCATCATTTGAGCTAAACGTAAGTTTTGTCGTTAGAATTTTTCAAAACGTCGTTGTGTTAATTTTATTTATATAGATGCATATAAGAAAAATATTAGATTTTTTTAGACTACTGGAAAGTGAATATAATCATGGTGGATGTTTTTAATGAGCCTACAGAGGTTCATGTGCGTAATATGAGAGGTGTACATGACAAAGGTGGCGTTGTGGTGATTTGTATATCTATTTAGTGCTCATACGCTTTTTTCTTTTTATCAAGCATGGAATAATCGTAGGTTACTAAATTTTTCCAATTGATATATTTTACCGGGGGAAGAATTTTTAGTTGGAGTGATATTTTTCCATAATTTTTTCTTAGAATTTTCAATTTGATAAAGAATTTCCTTTCAGTACTTCAAAAAACATTTTTTCCTTCCAACACTTTTTTTTTAAAGGAGGAGTTTGAAAATTGAGGTCATTTCTTTTAGCTTTGAGAATTTTTTTCTATTCAGCTCAAAGAGAGTGGTGAAGAAAATGAGAAGATTTCTTCTTTTGAGAAATTTCTGGTTTACCTACTTAGGGGATATTATTAGGAAAAATTATTTTTTTAATGTGCGATTTTTAAAAAGATTTTTCGCAATATTTTTTTGCTCTGGAGGAGTTAAAATAGGGATTCTTTTCTTGAATATACTCTTGATAGATTCGGTCTTCTAAAGAAAGCTTTTTTCACTTGGAAAAAATCTCTTTAAGTATCTAGGTATAGTAAGTATTTTCGATGCATTAAGTTTTTCGTGAAGGGTGTTTTGGAGAAATTTTTTCTTTCAAGATCTTACCTACGCTGTTCAAAAAATTCTTGGGTAATAGAACATGAATTTCCGGAAAAATAATCAGGTATCAACACGTGTTTTTTTCTTTTTCTTTTTTCGAAAAGTGTTTCCATTTTTTAGCTTTCAATTGTTGATTTTTTTTTAGTGGGAAAATAGCAATTCGGAGATTTTTTCACTCTAACAAAATTTCTTTCTATTTATTTGTTTTTTTTTTCAAAATTTTAAGAATCATTGAGTAACTGAGCATCTTCCAAGAATCGTCATCATTGAATGAAATTTTTGACACGACGCGAAGAAGCGCGCATATTCAACAAATATTCGTTTATGGAAACCTCTTTCACATAAATAATGGTTTTCAATCGTGGTTTCTATAATCCAACATAGAATTAAAGAATGGAATCTTCATTGTAAGAACTGAAAAGAAGCAAGAAAAATACTTTCGGGTATTCAGCCCGTAGCAGGTACAAGGCTTCTTTAGACTTTATTACCTGTCAAGAAGCTTCAAGAAATCCGCCTTTGAAAATTGGTGGGCATTCGAGATGAAAAAAAAAATGAACGTAGAAAGCTTATATGTAAATGTAACGCAAGAACCATATATAATATTTCGAATCTTTAAAATAATTATAATACTAATCGGAACGTATATTGGAATCTATAGATTGTGTGTTACTAATTTTCATATTTTATTTTTCCATTTCGTAAGGAAACAAATCGATGTCTCACCGAACCAAAACTAATCTCGGAGGAGAAAAATCTCCTGCTGGCGTGCACTTAAATGTGAGTGGAAGTTGATCGCAGGCTGGGATTCAGTTCTATAGACGCTTATTGGGGGGGGGAGGGGTGGAAAATTGTCAAATAATTACGCGCACTGTCGCGGCATTGCGACCTCGAGCGGACAACATTGTTTTGAAAATGTTTCACGCAGTAGATGCGAATGAAGAATCCCATTTTTGAGGCATACAGCACGTACTAAGTACATACAACGGTTGTGCCATGGAAATTTATATACGCTTGAATTAACGCATATAGCCGTTATGCTCGTGTACGTTACGACGACTTTGACCGTGGAGCGTGGACTTGGCCGCGTTAAAAATACTTGCACTCGGTGCATTATGAATTTAACAAAAGTATATATATGCTTAGCACTTATTTGTGTTTACATCATTTGCTGCGTATGATGCAGTCCTATACAAAATTATTTTAAATTTTCTAACGATTGAAAATCATTTTGGGCCCGCGGTAAATGAATGCCTCTGTGAGTTAAAAATTTTGTTTAATTACCGCCAAAAATAAGTTTGTGCAATTACGAAGCGCTGAAAGCCGCCAACTTTACATTGTCGACGAGTTTATATACGTACTTACAATATTTTTTATAAGTACGAGTGCCACAGTCATGTTTATTTATGGCTCGAGTAACGTTTTTTTTTCGCGTATACACGACACATGAAGTGTCGATTTAATTAAAATAATATTTTTGTTTTATAAATTGTCGCGTATGCGGAGTTCTTAGGTACCGAATAAAAAGACGACGCGCAGAGAAGAATGCAACGGAAATAGGACATTTTGTGGTAGGATTAAAATGAAGTAAATTTTGTTATTCTGCTGCGCTTGCTGACGGCACGACGTTTCCATCGCGACAACTGCATCAGGACTCGTTTTTGCACACATGAGACGGAAATAAGACCATAGACCCCGAACGTGTGACAAATTTCAGCCCATTACACTATCTAATGGAAAGATTTTTATTACTTTTTGGCAGTTATTAAAATCGTTGTAATCTGACAAGCGTGCAAAAGTGTTGCCTGAATGAAGACGTCGTCGCACAAATGGCAGGATGTAACCGAAGAAAAGCCCCGCCAATGATAATCTGTGTACCTAACTACTATCTACCCACACGTCCATGTGTGTGTGTGTTTGAACTGAAAAAAAATCCAAGGGGTTCATTGCGTATACGTGAAGGTTTCGAGAAAAAATCCAGATGCGGCGAATCGCACTCCATATCAGTTGGCTTCATTTGAAACCAGAATTGAAGGAAATTAGATATCTCTACTTACTTTGCTCGTGCCGTATGGAACGTATCAATGCGCAGGACGAACGTTTCGAATAAATTATAAATTTTTTCAACCTTATCAGCTTATGTTCATAGAGACAATGTGGTTGTGTATTGTGTATTGTCGACTAACACCCTGTTCTGCTTTTCTTTAATGCTCGTTCGACCGAAATTATTCACGAGTGTTGAAAAGTTGAAGTGAAACGGAAACACATCGGTTCTCGTCCACGTGCTGCGTCTGCCAATGATAACGGTCCATTGATGAAGATAAAATGGCCGTTTGGTTTTTATATCTGACATGAAAGGGGTACTAACGAGGAAACTCGATCGTGACTCCAAATGCAAATGATGAGAAAATTGTGTTTTGAAAAAATCAAGACCCGAATACGTTGACCAACAAATGAATCATTTTCGAATCGTCATTCATTTTGAAAATGAACTCGAAAGAATAATTTCTCGGTTCGCGTAGGTACTCAAAAGGCATACTGTCTACTACCATTCAGCATGTCTGCCCGAAGCTTGTTTTTCGCAACACGTCAAAAATTCCTAAATATGCGTCTGCCTAACGAGCACTATAATGGTGTAATAAAATCGCGCTCATAAAACCTAATCCTTATTTTGTAGCGAAACGCGGCGCGGCTCGCCGACGGTAAATACTTGTATACGCCTCACCATGCACCGCAAAGTGTTTGTAAAAATGGGCTACTGTCGCATATTCGTGGCCGGGTAATAAAAACTACCCTTCGAATTACATACAAATACACAAGGGTTGATGACCTCGTTATAATTTCGAAGACGTATCCTTGACCTTGGCCTTTGACCTAGGTTTCGTCAATGAGGCGCGGCCGTTGTCATTTTATAGCGTTAAAATTGTGCTTTCCATTTTTACGAGCTTCAGTGCTCGTTAAACTTTCGGATCAATCAGGAAATAGTACCGCTCATGACGTCATAATGTGGGTTACCGCGCCAATGCAGTTTTTTTTCCTTTATCGCCCGCGAAATTTTACTAAAATGGTCGTACCAAAAGTGCCTTTTTTCGGGAGCCAAATAAATTTACCACTGGAGGTTTCCTAGGTACGTTTTGTGATACGTGCAATGTACGCGGAAGTGGAAACAAATATCTACTATTATGTTGGTACTCGAAAGGGGAAAATATATTTCCAAAATGGAACGACTTGTTGAAATGCAGATAGGTATATCGAATCAACGAACAAAAAAACTTTCGGTCTATGATATGGGAAAAGAAAATATAGCCCACATGCACGCAAAAGCCTAACTCGATAACGCGCACTAACGTTCTTTTTCCATATAAATCAGATTTCGTGGTTGTAAAATACCAGATAGCGTGTAATTTTTGTGTCAAAATAAAATTTCCTCGAATATGTATCTAATATTTCATTTTTACGCGACGTGTTTTTTTTTCCTTCTTTCAGTCGGTCTTTATTCTTATACCCGTGTATTGTATTATGCGACTCAGCCTTCGAAATTCTTATTGTGTAGTATATCTAAAACAAGGTTACGAAATCGGCGAGTTTTCAAAATTCGCGCATTAAATTGTTATTTAAAACGTATACATGAACGGCCAGGGCCTCGCTTTCGAAATACGTAGATATGTACATTTGCTTGGGAATATTATCTGTATCGAATCGCTCGCGTCGTGGAAAGTTGAAATTATACGCAACATTGCCTCAGTGACGGTATCTCTCGGTCTGTAAGATTTTGATTTTCTCTTTCTTAAAATTCGCCTTGATAGATCCAATGTCGTTGAATTTATGCGCGAAATTGAGCGTGAAATGCGAGAAACGAGACGCTGCGCTGTTTCGAAAATCGTTACAACGAGATGCGGAGAACGAAGCGCGTGTGGAAATTACACGAGGATGTACCCTGTTCAATGGCGCAGTTGAAAAGATTCTGAATGGAAATGGACCTATCGTGTTGGTCTTTTGAATGGCTTTTATCGTTCGCCGCAACGTCGCAGACTCACAAAAAAGTTTTTTCGGTGATGGCCAGGCGATTGTTGGTGATTTTTTTCTTAAAATAATTTTTTCAAACTATTTCAAATTTGGTACGAATAGTTCTACGAGATTATTGAAAAAATACCGAAATCTTTCAAGTTGTGGAAATAATTATTGAAGCTTTTCAAAGGTTGATTGCGTATTATAGATGAATTTTTTTAGTAGAATTAGCGCGAATTTCTCGGTCAAGTAATATTTACCTAAGAAAATTGAAAATTTCCAACAAAAAAAATCTTACAAATTATTGTGTAGAAATAAGGTGGTAATTTATTCAGTGAAATTATTACCTATTGTTTTTTTGAATATCAAGATTAAAAAAATTATTGAATCGTAATTGAATCGAAAAATTATTTCATTTATCAAAACGTAAAGCTGATCGAGTTTAAACTAATTTAAAAATTCCTATATTGAATCAAGAGTGTCAGAAAAGATTTAATAATGGTCGAACCTCTCAAATCCAGATCGAAAAAATTGATCGATTTATGAAAATCAGAAAAAATAAATCACCTTATTGTTTCCGAACTTATTTTCAATCGAAACTTACGAAATTGTCAAATTTTGTTTGAAAAGATGATAAACAGCAGTAGACTATTCGAAGTCAAATAACTTTATTCTGGTTCCACTATGAAATTGAAGAATTGATCAAATAATTCCCTTTTTAAAAATAATCAGTACATGGAACCGAACTCTCAAGAGGCTTCTTGAGCAATTTCTTTTTCTAAAATGGGAAATAGCTCCACATTCCGTATAAAAATAATCAAACGTAAAAGTAATCTTCAACACCCTAGTCCATTGCCACGCATCGAGAATACACTGAAAAATCAGCACCAATCTCCCTACTGTCACATTATAAGAAAAATCTCGTCGTCAGCAGAATTAGCACCTCGCCAAGGTTACCTATCTCGTGGACCCTCAAACGACCACCTACCGAACCCGTTACGTGCCGTGGAGAAATGACACCCAGTATCTATATCTACCTATACAGCATCACGACGAGATAACCTCGAAACGAAAATTTCCCGCACGACAGGGTCGGTGCGCGGAGACGTTAAGTAAAACGCGACGTATCTATCGCATTTATAAGAAACCTACACAGATTCGTTTCTCACGTCGATTGTAATCATTTTACGCAATACAATCAGCCGGATGCGGGAATATTACACCGGGGAAAAATGTACGGGTGGGCCGCGGTGAGGTATATTTTGAAAAGCACCTCGCCAAATATCGAGCTCAACGTTTCCCGAGAGTTCGATTCGAGGAAAAGCCCAACCCTCGTAGAACGAAAATTAGATTTGCCACCCGTTTCGTCGTCGAGCTCGCTTTCGGCTGTACCGAAAATTACCAAAGTTTACGCATTAGCTGAGAAAGCAAAGTTTTCTCGTTTTTAGAAAAGCGCTTCTGCAACGTGCACACACGCACACACCAAACTTTCAACCGTTTGCTAAACTTACATTACCGGGATAAAAAAAAGTATTTCGCCAGAAGAAATCGACTTTGGCAAAAAATAAGCTGTTTCGTTAACTTTTCGTAGAATCAGGCGTGCTCTTACTCATAACTATGTGCTCAGTACTGCTGCTGCCTCTTTCACCCGAATTTCTAATTTATTTTTCGAGATTACCGAACCCTTCTTCTCTCTTTCTTTCTCTTTGGCAATGTTGAGCTACGAGTAAGTAGGTAATTAAAACTCTTGTTCGTGCTTATTGGCATATTTCAACGAATACCGACGCGGTAGAGTTGATAGAAACATTGAAAGTATAGAAAACCTATATCTACTTTTCTAATAGGAATTTTTTTTCAATAATCCTTTGTCCACGTCCACCTCACGTATTGCCTTTGCAGGTAATTAATTTCACTTCGCAGTCTATTTAACGAAAACAAGGTTGAGTGTTCCGATACCTTCTCTCATTCTAGATATCGAAACTAATTACCCTCGTAAATATTTTCACTATTCGATATTACGCCCCAATGTGTTTTATAATGACGAAATATACGTACGCTAATTGTTTCGCAACGCTTAAGGACGAAATAAACGAGCGAAAAACACATTAAGTAAATTCAATTAAAGTTATCGTTATGGATTTTTGCGATAAGACTGCCTGATACTGTACGTTGCAATTCAACCACACTCCGATGACATTTTCATTTATCGTTCTAACCTATTTAAACCTATTGTAATGATTATGAACCGAACCTCTCTTAAAGTGCATTTAATAACCTGCGTTCGATACCAACGAGATGAAGTTACTATTCGATGCAAATGTCGTTTGGTCGATGTTCGGTTCATGTGTATGGTTCAATCATCTCTGGTGTATTAGTGATCCTATACGAATCGACTTTTTAAACCATCTGTAGATTCTTTGTGTATCGGTTAAGGGTAAGAATTGCTGTTTCGTGTGTTGTGATTAAGAAATCAAATTATGGTAATGTTATGTAAATTGTTTTTCCAATTTTTATATCATTGGTGTATAGGTAGTTACAGGTATAATTTATAATATATTTTATGAACTGAAAACCATCAGGAGTTCAGTTAGCGAGATTTAATCCAGTCTCGCGGAAGACTTCTTAAAAATAGTAGATAATAATCATTGTGAATTTTTTTCTGGTGCCACCCAGGTTACTTTTTATCGGGAAAAACTGGAAAAGGGGCTATTAGCTCGTTTTTTCTTTTACTTTTTCATTTTCAGTCTTGAAAGTAATATTTAATTTCTTGATGTTTTCATGATTTTTTTTTCCACAAAGGATTACTTTACGGCTTATTGTTATAATTTTTAAAAATTTTTAGTTCACTGACCTTCTCAGATTTGAGTATAAATTTTAAATTTAAATTTTATTTTTTAAATTCCGTTTTTCATAGATTTCGAAACAAATTGATGGTGCTTATAGTTTTTGAATTCAAGATTCGTTCTCTCGAAACAAGGAGAGGTTACAGTTAAAATTCTGGAAAATATGCAATAAATTTTGCTATTTTTGAAAGCCATTAAACATTTTTCAATTCGATTCAACTACTAAATTGTTAATCATTTTATCTAAATTTCTTAAATCGTTTTCCATTTTTTTTTCAATCACAAATCATGAAGCAAAGATGAGGAGGAAGGTGAGGAGAATGTAAAGTATTACGTTTCAGGAGTTTTTGGTAAAAATCTAGATAAAATGGAAATTATAATCTATTTTCTAAGGGGGAAAAATCGGAACAGTGGAGGAAGGGTGTTCGTATTTATAAATAATGAAGAAGACAGTGACGAATTTTGCTACTTATTTCGAAGGATTGAGGATATCTAAAAGACTAGCGTCTGTTTGATTTGATGATTATTTTGTGTAAATGTCTGTAATCATTTTCCATTTTTTTTATTATGGAAAAGTGGAGTAAATGATGAACCTTCTGGAATTCGTAGTATAAGAAAAATTCATCAAAAATAAATCAGAAATATCTAGAAAAAGTGGAGTTAAACTGTCATTTTCCCAAAGCAATTCTATATCTAAGTTTCTTCTCATTCTTCTTTCTTTCCCCTCTTTTTTTTTCAAGAATCTTAGTTTGGGATACCTGCTCAATTCCATTTTTTTCCGCAAAAGCAGAGGAAAAAAACAAAAACTATTTTATTCGCTTTATTGTACGCGAAGGAAGAAAAATTGAGAAATAAGCTGAGACGAATTTTCCAAATGAGCGACTCTTATTTTAAAAAAGGTAGTCGTATTGTCGATGGAGAGAGAATAAAGATTGACGAGATATTACGTGGACACCGGACAGTGGAAGACGCGATAATTGGACCTCGTATATAAATACAACAAGGAGAAGTATACGAGTACCGAGTAGGTATGACACCTCGTATGCTGCACTACTTCAAAAAGTACAAATATCTATAGGTGTAGGAGACACGAGACGATTTGATGGTGAATAAATCGAGTTCTTGATAACGAGCATTTTACGTTGAACTTATCATCGCACGAACGATAATAAATCGTGCGACGAATTTGAAAAAAAAAGTGTAAAATTGGGTATAAATTGGAAATTTAGTGATGAGACTTCGTCTTTGCGTAATCATTTTTTATTTTTTATTTACCCATGTAGGTATCTATCAACTCTTATTAATATTTCGTGTGTTATTTTTTTCTATTTTGTTTCATTACAGGTTTTTTGCTGGTGCAGTGATTCGATTTTTTTGCGCGCGAAGAATGAACGCGACGTCGTGATTACACCACGTGCGTGTAGTTTTCGTTCTGTGATAGTGTGTGTCGCTGTCATCGCGATGTTTTCGTGTATTCGTCGTCGTCGAGGAGAGGTCGATAAACAACGTATAGGAATTGTGGAAACCATCGGGAGGGTAATACGATATTATACCATAACGGGAGACTAGCGTGGCGGTGAATTCATAACACAGAGGGAGAGACCAGGGTGCGCAGGGCGCGCTGCCGAGATTCATTTAAATAATCTTTTCTCTCCAGAGTGGGAAACCATTTCGTAGGCTGGGGCTACGCCGTATGAGATAATTTATTCGAGTATTAATTTCTAAACATGGCAGCAGAGTGAGCAGACGCAGATTCAGTGAATCAGTAAAATTTATCGAGAATGCAAATATTTTTAAAAGATCGGAAGATTAAGCCTATTAATTATTTCAGAATTAGGTAGTAATGGTTTCCACAATTCTTGACGTTTCTTTTTCCGCATCTCTGCCTCTTCTTATTTTTTCATTCTCGGTGTGGATGCCAGCTTGAAATTAAACATGGCCCTGTCGACAGTCGCAAGTCTACAAGCAGGTAAATACGTTTATAAACGGTTTAAGATTACATATGGGAAATTTCATCGCAATGGTACTGAAATGGGGGAACAACGAAGAAAAGTCGTGATTTATTTCATCTACACGTAAATCCTTTTTCTGTTCGAATGAAACGAAACGAGTTTTTTCCTTTGGAATTATTTCTCAATGCAATGGAATTTGCTGTAGGGACAAACCACAACTCGCAACACTCACGATGGGTTCCAACAGGGGAGACTTAGACTTAACAGAATACGAGGTATGAAGGGTTATAAAGTATTGCTGTGTTTGAAATACGTACCTAGTTCCTAGATACGCTTCTTCAGCCAAAGGATTTACGTTGATAGAATAATGACTCGTATAGTCCCATATCTAAGTATAAAAAATTAGCTGTTAATTAGCTTTATTATGGTATGACGTTTAATGAATAGCAATGGCGTTTTTGCTGAATGAAGAAACGTGAGAAATTTTTAATCGTGAAGTAGAGTTTATTTTAGATTCAGCGTGGAATATTAGAAAAATTTGAATCTATTTTCATCTTTCAGTTCAGGTGATTTTTCTTGCAATTCCCTAACATTTGTTAAGATTAAATTAATTTTTTTTTTTTTTTCTCGAAAAGGTATCTTATTTTCTGATTGAAACAGAGGTTAGGGTAAAATAATATTTTTGATTAAGAAAATAATTTTATAAAAATTACGTGCACCGGCTGCTAGCTATTTGCGAAAAAAAAACACTTGAGGGTGCTATACTAAGAGGGATGAAGAAAAAAAAGTAAGGGTAAAAGAAAATCATCAACAGAAGCTACGTTGACGATGGGAGAAAAAGTACAAATCATAACAAGAGGGTCGAAATGCTTTAGAGGGAGTTGAAGGGTAAGGAATTAAATTAGATAAGAAATTCTCAAGTCGAGTAAGAATCACACAAGTCCGATCTGAATGCTCAGACATCAAGGGTAGATTTCTGATAAAGAAAAAAGAAGTCAAGTTTTTTGAATTAAAGAATATGTTTTTCATTTAGAAATGTGAAATTGCTTGGAAATCTAGAGCAGCGGAAGATTGAAAAAGAGTGTTTTTTTATCAAGTTTTTTTTTTCGAATGGGTTTATTAAGTCTGAACTCGTACTGGATAGGTATATAAGTCAATGTTGACGCTCGATTTTATGTTTCCTTAAATTTATTACTTCCAGTTTATACGTACAAGATGTTTTTATAATGCAACCTGAATTTACAATGAACTTTTGGTACACGAAGATTTCTATAATTTTGATCCATAATCATATTGGGTAGATACTTAGGTATAAAAAAACGTGATTTATAGTGAATTGCCTTTTTTGACCGGAACAACTTTATATTTTGGCGGGTCTGAACTTCGACTCAATTATCATACTACCTGGTGTATCAAACTAATGGATAATGTAGCTCAGACGATTAAAAAGTATCGTAAAAAAATCTAAACGCTAACATATATAACTTAATTCACATTTGGCGGCAGGTTTTACCTAGAAAAGAAAAGAAAATAACGGTACAAATAGACCGATTAAAATTGTGAAGAGAAAAACCCATCGAAAAACAATCCAATTCTAGGTCAGATTAAAAGCTCACACGCAAGCGCGCGCGCACACACACACATACAACGCGAGAGGAGATTTATTACTTATAGGTACACTTAAACATCAAAAAATAGGGGAATTTTTTCGCTCGAGATTTGCATATATCCAAATATGTCGGAAGATTATAATTTCCACGCTAAATTACGACGCTTTTAACTCTGGCAGTTTAACGTGTTTCAGACGAACGATGGCGAGATGAATTATTGGCTCGTTTGCAAGGTTTATACGAAGCGTTAAGTGGAGTCGGATGGCGATTTTTTGGGGTAATGATTGAAATTTATGACGGCCGAGGATAAAGTTTTATGAGCGTCGGAGATGTTTTGATTCGGCTGAGCATGAACGGTGCCGCCGCGTGCGAGCTTACGCGTGTGTGTAGTGCGGTATGTGCCCCGACGATGATGGTATCTAGTATGTTTTGCCAAGTATTGGGAATGAGTTTTTCGTAGAATGATTTCAAGAGGGCTTCATGGACGGTTTTGGATGATGATAGGGCTATGAAATTATTTTAATCGGTCAATTTTCTGGTTCGATGATGAAGAGCGAAAAATGTACCTATATTGAATCGGTTTATGCGAGTAGAATTGGTCGAATCAATCAGGAAACTCAATTTCAAATCTGATGAATTTAATGAAATTGAGGTATCGATTAAAAAGCTTGCCGAATGACGATTCATCAAAGTTGTTGAACTGGTAATCAAAATGCACAAATTGAAATTTGAAACCAAAAATTATATAATAATTGATCGATTTTAATCAAAAACTGGAAGTCATATATTTCTTAGTAAGATGTACCTAAGTATATTTGAACCTGAAAATTTCATTGTTTCAAATTCGGCCCTTCGAAGCAAAAACACCAACCCATTGTTCGGAATCAAAAACTGATCAATTTTTGAAGTTGAATATTTTATTGATTCGTGGATAAAGAAAAGAAATCGAAAAATCGACCGATTTACCTATTTAAAATCAAAAATTAATCAGTTTAATGTACTTACTTAATTAATTAAAAATTTTATTGATTCAAAATATACCGACTTGAATCGAAAAAACTGTTGTCAATTTATCAAAATTGTCGGAAATAATTGAAAATTAGGTATATCTATGTGGATTTAGTCCAACTCTAAATAAATTGACTCTATCAAGCTCAAGCTTTAATGAGATCGAAAATTGATCGAAAAATTGAAACAAAAATTGATTAATTAGACGAAACTGAAAATTTCATTGATTCAAAATTTATTGAGCATTCAAATTGAAAAGTCGGCTGATTAATCCAAAGGCGTATTGCTGCCATATACTACCTACGTCTAAATAAAAATGAAGAAAATCGGTTGATTGAAATATTCGAAATCATAAACCAAAAAATGAAAATGAAAATAATCAGTAAAAATCACGCTAACTCCTTTTTAAGTAGGTACCTAAATTTTGTCGGCCTGTGAATTATTTTTCATCGTTTTAATATACGAGAAACATATCCTACCCTTTCTTCTCAACTCATATCGACCATAATCGAATATGCATATTAGCATAATGATTCTTCCAACGAGCTGTCAAGTTTTTTTAATTTATGGGACTCCATTACCGGCATTATCCCTTTTTTTGATTGTACGAGTTGCACCATTATCGCGTTACTTTAGTGTCTACTCCTTCTATGTGACAGTGGGTGTGGGTTCGTTTTAAAAAATCGATACCACAGTAGGTTTCCGATCCATTTTTAAATACAATTCAATAAATTATACTTGAAAGCTATAGGTAGGACGGTAGGTGTGGATATAGGCAATTTTCAAAATATTTTACGATGCCATAAATTAGGCATGTAATTTTTTTTTACTTCTAAATGCATATTTCTAAAAAGTGTACCTTAAATTATAGAATTTTTTGGTGGTTTGATTCGTCGTTTTTCCACGCGCATCTAGGTGAGAGTATATTTTTATACATTTACCCTCAGTGTTTCTTTTTTTTTCCTTTACTATTCGAGCGCCATAAACTAATCACTCATTATCTAATTAGCCAATTTTTTACACTTCCGTTTAATTTTTTGTGTACACGCCGGAACGTTTAATACGATTTAAATTTTACACCCTCATAAAAGTCACCTTAACTCGTGGCAGCAGCAAGCCCGGAACATATCATGTGGTTTTGTGGCGTATGAGATGGGTATGTATGCATATAAGTATAAACGTAGGTATCATAAAAACCCTCCAATACCTCTGGTCGCTGTTCACAAGCAGGCTGTGGCTCGAGCTGGGCGTAGTGTATGCCATACATTTGAGATGGAACGAAGAGAGTTTATTTACATGAAAGCGCTCGTAAATACTTAGAATAAACGAAAACTTTTAAACTGGAGATTTTTTTATTTTGGGATAATCAGCGGCGTGACGCGAGGTGCGGTCGATAAAATATATCGCCGCGTGATTTATAATACGTATACCTGCCTACGAAATAAAAATACATGCACGAAAATGATCTAAGCGAAGAAGCAAGAAAAAAAAACATAGAGGAACGAGTTCTTTCGGAGGGGTTATTAAAATTTTAATTTAACGAGCTAGCTTGTTGTTTTTTTGTGTTGTTAAAAAACTTGACGAGAGTATCTATTCATTCGTTTTTAATATAGATACGTCTGTTTATAAATATGATTCCGGACATTGTTTGAAATGATGTGCCAAATGGTTTGTCCGCTTCTTTTCGCATCCCTTTGCTAGGCTGCGTTTTTCAAGCGAACTAAATAATGCGTATGGTGTAGTTAATGGTTGAATGCTTGAGAGCTCGATGGCCGTCGCCGTTTCTGTCATTCTGCCGAAGAATTACGACAGATTAGGACAGCCCGCCAAAGAAAAGGTCCCGTTACCATGACGATATTTGGTACTTCGTCGGTAAGACCATCAGAGGGCACTAGTTCTCGACACTGGCACGATACCGTAGTGTCGTATACTTCGTGTAGATAGCGTTGCTGATGAAGCTGCCTTAAGTAGACTTTGTACACAACGTAGAACGGTGCGAATAATCGTAAAATTTTACGATCTTATAAATAGAAAATAAACGTTGTCTGGACACGAAAAAAAAAGTAAACACTGGTACATAAATTATAATTCGATGACGTGTCGTTTAAATGATTTTCAACGGCTCGTCGATAGTTTTATAATTTCCAAACCTCGAAATTCTGTAGATACATCGCGTAGGTTTAGATCCTAAGTAGACAAATTGGTAAAATTCCTACTATGAGAGATTTTTCGAAAATGGATTCTCTATTGCATGGGTATCATTTTTTTTTTCGCTTGCGAGTTGCAATTTGATTTCTGGATTTTTTTTAGTTTAATTGATAATCATGGTTAAGTACACAATAGCGGTTTTTCATCGAGCATACTAAGCCCAGCGTATATACCTACTTATATGCGGGTATGGGTTTTTAATGGGTACACGAAATGGTTTTTTCATTTACCGAATTGTCATTAGCACGCATGTTCATTTATGAGATTTATGCGATAGAAAGCAATCCATTATAACGGTTACAAGTTGAAATTGAAATTGGTACCGAACTACCGATGTTGGTTATTCTTGGATCCATATTGTTGATGTTTCTTCTTTGGGCTCTGGTTTTTTTCTTCGTGTGATACGACACGAGAATTATATCTACCACTCGATAATTCATTCATATAGCGTGAGAATTAGTCGAGAGTTGAATGATATGACCATGAATACATGAATGAAGGGAGAAGGAAGAGGAAAGCCTTTGAAATAGGATGTTTGTGTAATTATTTGTTTGGTGTTTTTCTCAATTGTGATGCAGTGTTGAGCATGAGCTAGCAGATGATGTTGGCTCGATGAAAAAATTTATAACGATAGAATTAATGTGACGCCTTGTATAGTAATTTTTGAATTCATTTTAAAATTCTGTAGGAAGCAAAAAATTATGATAAGTTTTTCTCCTTCGTTCAGTTCCCAAGCAATAAAATTTTATTCGTTTCTTTTCCAAGTTCTCCTTGAATTTTTTCAGTTTTTTAACTTTGTGGTTCTTGCGAAGAAATTACGTAGTTTTTTAAATCACGAATTTTTTATTTATATTTTTGAAATTATATTTTTAATTTCTTCAAAAAAAAAACCTTATTTTATTTTGAAGAAATTTTTTTTTATCATAGGTACGGATGTACGTACCTTACCAACAATTTTTTCTAGTTCTAATGTTTTTTTCTCCTAAATTTTTATTTTTCGAGTTTATTTAAAAATCTTGAATAATATTTTTTTCCAAGTGCTTTTAATTTTAGATTTGAAAACAATTTTTTTTTTTGATTTTTTCAAAAAAATCATTTTTGTTTTTTCAATTTTAAAAAGAAGCAGCATTTTAATTCTAATTAAATTTTTAAATTTTAAATTTCATCACAAATCCCTTCATCGACTTTAAATTTCGAATTTCGAAAATTGCATGATATACGACCGGTGCAACTCCGATAATTACTTTTGGTTACGATTGAATTTGCAAAATAAAGTCAATTTATAAAAAATATACTTATTTCCTAAACTTGTAATCAAGTACCTATTTATTTTATTTTTAAAAAAAGCTTACTTTTCATTTTAGTTTGTTAGATCTCTTCTCCTATGATTTACTTTTGTAAAACATGTTTTCGATTTTTTTGTGTGTGTAGTTTCGCTCTTTTCTCGATGTCGTCGAATATGAAAAAAAGAGATAAAAAATTAAAAATGAATGCAAATATGCGAACGTCGAGCGGTGTATGCAATGCATGTATAATCGTTGTATTCATCTTATTTATACAATTTTTCTGTCAGTTTTATGGTTTTTATTTTTTGTTATGTTGGATTTGAGACTACGAGTTGGCGCGTCCTAATTTAACGATTTCATTTTTCATGTGTAGGTATTATTTTTATAAATTATTATTTTGTAGCAACGAAACCAGCTTAAAAAGGATATTTTGAAAATAATTTACATAACACATGGATGACCAGAGATAACGATTATCTAGTCTAGCGTAAAAGTTGAATTTCTTTTTTAATAGGTAGCGTTTGACAATATTTATCACTTTTATATCTATCTACGCAATTTTATTATTCGATCTGGATGACTTGTTCACTGTTCAGGCTTCATAGGCTTAGGTAACATTACGTCTGTTCAGCGAGTGGTGAGTTAATCGATAAGAGTGTTTTTTCTTCTGATTTTCAAAGGACTGATTTTCGCAGTATGATTTTATCTACGCATCTATGTGGGTACTTAGGTATAAGTGACAATGGTATAAAATGAATATAGTGTTCGAAGGCAAATGGAATTTTCATTATTTAGTTTTCATCTTCGAAGACTTATCATTTTAATATTACATCACTGGAAAAAAGTCAAATTAACTTACCTGAAATCATTAGCTTCTCGCAATATGCAATATAATCAATTCTGAATTTTTTTCTTTCGCACGAATGCTGAAATTTTCGCACCTAAGAAAATTCTAATTCGCGATATTTATCAATCAAGATGAATTCTATCTCATTTAACCGAATCACAACGTGCACCATTCACCAACTAATCGTTTCATTGGCGTGCTATTGTGGTTCCAAACTTGGAAAGTGGTTGTAAAAAGAGAAAGGGTTGAAAGGTATATCGTATAGGTATGATTCTCAAAGGAGAAAAGTATCTTAGACGGTACAGATCGAATCGGATTGGTCTAAAATGCCAGCTTTCTCTTCTTTTGTGCAAGGTACAGGATTCATGTTATTGGTGAAGATTTATATACTTACATAGGTAGATAAAGGTACCAGGTAAAATGTTATGGCGAATCCATAACGCATGTAAAATGATCCAAGTAGATATATTCGCATATTAAAAATTCATTCGCAATACTACAACACTGTATCTATTGGAAAACAACATGTTTTAAATTGATTTCTAATCATGTGTGCAACCTTCGTGTGGGACTTGACTAGTTGTTGAAATCAATATTATTTAAATTAAGGCAACTTTGTTGATTATTCGTAGCAAGCGCGTAAAATTAGGTATGAAATTTTATTAAATTTTAATTCGATGAATTGATTTTACTCGTATACGAGAGTCATTCTGTATAAATGACACATTGTTGGACGATTTTTCTTTTTCTCTCTCTCTCTCTCTCTCTTTTGCGTGTGTGTTATTATGTAGTTCATTAATTGAGTTTCAAACTCATGCTGCGTTTTCGAAACACACTATTAGTATGAATGTTGATGTGTAGATACACTTATCGAACGGTGTTGGGTACAATAATGGTTATTAAATTGTTAAAATTAAATTGAATCTTTGACAAAGGTTTGTGAGTCGATCCTATGTCTGCGTCTAGTCAATTACCTAAGACCTATTACGCTTCTTAAGGAATACAGTGTCCATTAAGCGTGTAGGTACTGGTACCTATTTCAACTTCAGTAGGCATAGGTACATACTACAGAGGTGTTAATGGCAAATGTTTTTTTTTTTTTTTTTTTTTTTTTTTTTTTTTTTTTTTTTTTTTTTTTTTTTATTTTTTTTTTTTTTT
>JAAOIU010187206.1:0-13552 GCA_018107765.1 Hypogeococcus pungens | reverse complement strand
GAACCGGCTGAGGCCGGTTAATTCTTATTTGCCCAACCATAACTTCGAGTATCGTTTTTTTTTTCTTCTTTTTAGAAGCGTCAAACGTCAGTAGTCGCAGAAGAAGAAGTTCGGTAGCAAGTTACAACGTGTTCGATAAGCAGCTATTTTTCAGCGACGAAAGTGGTTCCGGATCGGCGGAAGAATTCTACTCGGAAGGCGACGACTCGGACGACGATTGGGATGTGCCGAAAAAGAAAAGCAAGAAAGCTCCGAAAAGCAAATTAGTCAAGCAACTGAAGTTAAACGCCGAAGACGCGGCTCGAAGGCGGAGAAGTAGTCGCAAAAAAAAAGAACGACCTGATTGCGAAGCTTCCGTCGAAACTGAGCCACCGTCGGCGGCGGCCATCGAAGTAGAACATACCGCTATTAAAAAGGAAGAAGAGCTCGATATTGTAGACTCGATTACGACTAGCAATTCGGAAGAGTATGGCGGCGGTACGTTAAAAGAATACGACGACAAATGCAAGCCAGAGCAGAAGATTAAGGTTGTAGATTTGGCTAGGCTGCAAAATACGCAAAACGTTACGAAAACCAGCAGAAACGACGAGAACGTGGAATGCGCCCCGATGCCACGTATCGTTAGCCAAGGTACGCTACGAGTGCCGCCTCATGATTCGGGTTCGGTGAGCGCGGTACCTCTGATGAGTAGTCCGGTCGTTTCGTCGTCGACTCCGAACGTTGGCGAAGGTTTCACCGTTCATCCGACAACTTTCGCTATCGTAGCTCAGCCCCAAGTGATTAGCAACGCTTATATTATCACCACCAATCAAGGTCCTTTCCAAGCGGCGCCCGCGTCGCAGTATCAAATGCAACCTTTCGCGTCGTCTCCCTACGGTAATCACGGTATCGTTTCGACGGCTGGCGCTAGTGTCGGTGTCGTACAGAATACTCGAATGCCGCGGATCGTCAACGCGACCGGCTCGTTCGCGAACAACGCGCCTTCTAATAATAAATTAATGTTAGTCAACCAAACCGCTCCTGTTCGATTTTCACCGTCTGCTTCGTCGCAGCAAGCGATGAGGACACCCGCCAATGTTGCGAATAATTCGATTAGATTTCGACCAAATCCAACTCCCGTATTCAATAGGCAATTGCCTCCTTCTTCGGCGGCCAAGAACAATTACATTAGAAATACCGTCCCGTCAAAGTTCGGTCGAAATATCACCGTAGTTCCTAAAGTTATAAATAAAATTAACGAAAGAGGTAATTCGTTCAAAGAAATCGAAGGAGCGATTGGCATTCATTCGAATAACGGTACTTTGCAGTACGTCGTAAATTTAGCCAACGGCACTCACGTACCACTTACCAATGAGCAAGTTCAAAAGCTTCGCGAAGGCAACAACGGAGCGCTTCCTTTGAAACTGAAAATCCCAGTACCGATGGACGTGGCTGAAAAAATTGAACCGTGTGTTGTTATCGACGACTGAAATTCTTCCATCGTTTCGGTTTCTTCGTTCGTTGTATTATAATATTGTAGAGTTTTGGTAGCTTATCGTTATCAGTAAAAAAAAAGGCTAGTATATAATTTATAAGTTAGGTAGCTAGATATGCAAAACGCCTTTTGGACATTTCGGCTGTGAGTTAAATTTGTGTACGTAGTAGATATTTGTCTTACCCTTTTTTTTTAAAAAAAAAGTATTTTCTTCGTTTCAAAACTTGTCGCGTAATTTATGGTTTTTTGAAAACTAAATTTTCACAATTCATATGTTGTACCGAGCTGCTAAAATTATTTCTAACAAGTTCTCCTGAATATGCACACCAAATCGTGTATTTAAAGAGCTTCGTCTCGTTCGATATTAATCGATTATTTTTATTTTATACGTTCTTCTCATCTGTGTCTTACAGGTATCTCAAACTCGATGTACCTACTGTTATGGGTTTTTTTTACGGGAAAATGTTTGTACAAACGATATGTTAATATATGCATGTACATATATATATGTAAGTTGAACAACATGCAACATTATAATGTGGTGTATTTTGTTGTACCGACGATCTTTGCTATGAGTAAGTTTGAGACTTGAAATTAATTATTTATTCGTCAAGAAGCCAAATCATTTAACTTAACGTAATAGTTACCTGAGATGAAATTGTTGAGCGAAATGCTATTTAGTAATAGTATCATTAAATAAGAATGTAAACATGTTCAACTTATTTGCACAGTATAAAGTTTTATATGTTTTTCTAATGATGAATGAAACAACGGCCGGATAGTTATCACGATCGATTGAAATTATATTTTGGCAGATTAGTAAATGTCATCATGAAGCTGGTTCTTCAAAATACGTTTTATTCGTTTTAAATTTGAGAGTATGCCTATTTCAGTATTTCGTGCTGATATGATTTCTGTTTGTAATATAAGTAAATCTTCTTTCTTTTTTGTTTGTGTACATTATTCGATTTTAACGTGCAAAATTCATTGCATTGTCACTTTATAGGTATGGTATACGGAAAGTGGAAGTCTTTCAAGTTCCACTCTTTAGTGAACTGCAATCAAATTGAAATATGCGGCGGTATCTACGACGTTTCTTACTTTTTTATTGCACTGACCACTGAGTACAGAATTTTATCTTCTACTTTATCGCTTACTCTCATACTCTGTTATTCATTCACGTCGCGACTTTTCGTCATCGGAGAACTGGGAAGAAGAAGACAGGAATCTGAAAAGGAAATGGATTCAAATTTCAAGTATGCAAGTGTAAGTACATAATTTATTTAAAAGAGTCTACGAAGTCTACACAGTTCACACAGCGAGTCATTGAATAAATATTGTCCAATATGGCGGCACTGTACGCAGTTCGCCGAAGAAGTGAGAAAACTGATTCAGAAAAATAAATAACGGGATTAATTCACGAAGGCGTAATTTTTTTTTCGCGAATTAAAATAAAAAATGAATGAAAAGTATTTGAAAGTAAAAATATTAACCAATTAGCCTGCTGTTTTGTGATAATGTCTTCCAACTTTGTTTAGTCAGAAATACTTTACATTTGTTCAGTTCCTACTTTCTCATCAAATGCCTCTCTTAATAATTAATTCGATGTTAATATTTTTTGATAATACTTCAGCGTGATGTCTTATTTTCGACAAAAAGTTGTCAGTTTTATTCGACAGTTATCAACCTCCTCCTTGCATGAAGACAATGCGTCCGAAAACTTCATTCAGAATTATTTGAAAGGGTTTGTTCTTTTTGCTATTTTTACAATAATGATTGTGAAATCAGCTGAAAAAATACGCATTTTCGAATTGCGTTTCAGCAAAGAAATTCATCGACACGAACCAGATATTCTTCATGGAAGATCGCCTCAAGAATTACCTCCTCGAACCGTAGGAACATTTTCGTATCCCGTTCTGAGTTGTATGACTGGACCCGATGGTGGTCTAACTACCGTTAATCTACAACAAAAACACGTATCGGCCAGTGATCCGGATATACATTTTATCGACGATCAAACTGGTTGGTATAACGCTGACAACGCATAACATACGTACTTACAACCTTTGCTTCCGATAGTAAAAATGTATTTTTAACGGCAATCTTTAGACAACGTTGGCATCATTCAAGATATAAATTCCAACGTTTCTTGCTCATCATCAGCTAGCACCTGCCTGTCGAAAAGTTTTGTTCCACTTCAAAAGTCAGAAAGTGCTCCCATTTGCCAAGATAGCCAAAACGAATCGAAACAGCAATGTAATTGCGATTGCATTTTGAAATTTAATACGATGGTTGTTATCGTATAAGCTCACCGAAATGTTGGAACTTTCAGCGGAAGGTATCGATTCGGATGTAGAAATTGCTGGCGCGAGTGGTTGGAATAAACAGCACAGTCGAGCGTACGGAGCGTCTACGACGCTGTACGAGTTGAACCCTATTACTAAAGTGAATGCCGGAGAACCGATTGCCGATTGTTTCGCCATCGTAGCTCGTAAAGATTCTGCCATATTAGTACTAGCAGATGGCGTTAATTGGGGACAAAAAGCTTGCACTGCCGCTAGAGCCGCAGTCCACGGTTGCGTCGATTACCTGAACAAGTCTATATTTTCTCCTATCGTAAAAGAAACATTTACTACCACCGTAAGTCGTCTTGTTATCGGATTATGTTTAGTTGAATCTGTTGATCGTTCAAAAGCGTACAATAACTAACGGGTCCGCTTTTAGGAAATCTTTCGATCGTTACTAAGGTCGTTCAATTCGGCGCATAATTTAATTCTTCAAGAAGAAGGTATGCTTACTACGTTAACGGCGGTACTAGTTTTACCTTTACCCGTGCCCGGAAAATACATCGCATGTTGTTGTAACGTTGGCGATAGTTTAGCGTACGTGTACAGTCCTCGATACGGTGTTCGTGAATTAACGCAAGGTAATTTACCCTATACAAAAATATTGCTGAAAATTTGACTACTCGAGAAAATTCCGTCATTAGGGTCTCACGATGTGTACACAATGCGCGATATGCGTGACGCGTTAGGAGCTTTGGGACCAGTCGACGGCCAGAATCCCGAATTGACCAACTTGACATTAGCTATGACCGAAGTAGAACCCGGCGACCTGGTGTTTGTTACATCTGACGGCGTGTCAGACAATTTAGATCCGGTCATTGGAAAATTCGCTGGTAACTGCCGTCAATTATAATAGCCTTGAAAATACGACCATTTTCAATTGTTCTTTACTCGTTGCAGGATTACCCACCGTCGAAGCATATCAACGTCACAAGCTAACATTATTAAGAACCGAGGATTTATTGCGAAATGGCATCGCTGGCAAAGGTACACCAGTAAAAAATGCCAAAGAACTGGTTATCAATTTATTAGATTTCGTAACCAGACTTACTGCAGCTAAACGACGTATTCTCGAGGACGCCGATTTATACGTCGATAACGAAGGTAAAGATTTGAGTCGCAGCGAACAAAGAACTCGTCGTAAAGAAGTTAGCGGGAAATTGTGCTTGGTCCCGGGTAAACTGGATCATGCTTCCGTTGTCGCCTATTCCGTAGGTCTAATGGAATGAGTGGTGGTTAGGTTCAAACCTTTCGAGGCGTTTAACGCCCAAATCTGTGCAAGTCTTTCAATAATTTCGCATTAAATTTTATCGTAACGATTGATTCATCTTCGATTTTTTTCGAATTCCTTTTTTTGATCAACACATTGCCTTTGCAATAATTTGTTATGTATTTTAGACATTGAAACTTCTTATATGAATGACAACATTCCAATTTGTTTTGTGTTTGTCTCCTCGTATTTCAAACGTGTCAAGTTCGTAGGTTTGTAATCGTAATTTTATCATATCCAAAGAGGATCTCCTTTTTTTAAAATTATATTTTGTAATTGTATTTTTTTCTTTTTTGATGCGAAAGTATGCCATTTTGATTGAGTAGAGTGACAGCGTAGTTTTACGTGTATTTTTTTTGTAAAAGTTTTTACGACGCTGATGACTTTGCCATTACGTTAATAAACAATGATATTAAGATATTACAACTAATTACTTCTATTTATGTCAAATTTTGTCATTGCTTTACTGTAACATGTTCCTGCCCTCCTAATGTACGTTGTTTATAAGATTTCGTATTTCTATCTAGGATTCTAGAAATGGGAATATGGTATAATCGACGTCAGCCATGTTTGTTTAAGATAATAAACAAACAATTAGTAAATGATCGAAATTTTTTAATTCAACGCTTATTACTGTTAAATTATTTGATTTTAGTTAAAATTACTCATATATTACTGCTTAAGATTTGAAGTGTACGTATAAGTGAATCGAGAGCTTTCAGAGTAACTACACACACACTACAGTAACTACTCGCAAACATACACCACTACACATAAACAAACGTGGCTGACGTCGTTTATACCCCCATTTCTAGTACCCTACTTTTATCTATTACCGTGCAGTTTTTGAACCAAAAGTATCCTGCTTCGTTAGATATTTTCTTTCACGTATACTCTCCGTCCTAATTACCAAATATGTACGTTAATTACGGTATAATATGCTTCGATTAGCATTAAGAGATTCCGAATCATCACTTTTGTTTAGAGCTTATTCAGATGAAATGTGATTAATATTTGAGTTAAGATGCAATGTTACGTTTATGTTTTAACAAATCGAAACTAGGTAACTGAGAAGAGCTTTTGTTGAAACCACTACCAAATTGAGTGTTTTATCACCATTCGTTTATTTTTTAAATACTCTCGAATTTCACTTCACCGTACGCTTGCTGTCAAGCTCACATTCAAACGCGGATATGTATGTTTTTCAATGTGTATTCGATTTTAGAGAGTGGTTCAGTGCAATATAGTTAATGGATAATGGTGAAATTCGAATGAAGTATGTGATATAAGTGTGTGCCTTTCCTTTGTATTCGTTGTTGTGTTAAGCTTGAATAACTTTTTCATTTGTCTTCAAATTCATCGATGAATAAAATATATAAATTATTATCTGACGGGTCGGCCGGCGCCTAAATTTGTTGAACCTGCACAACAAACTACTAGTGAAAGTCGACCAACAAAAACAGATTATATTGTACATCATTTACATTCACGTAACTCACATGCTGAATTCCAATGGTTTAACAAATCGAAGTAAATTTATACTTCAAAAGAATTACATTTAAAAATAAGTAATTTACTAAGTATAAAGCATGCCGAGTTGGATTACGCGTTGACAAGTGTTTCGGCAATGGATTTAGTCGGCGAAGGAGACTTGTCCCGACAGATTTTATCGGTCATCTCTTTCAGTGGTTCCAATTCTTTAGTCGCCACCAAATTGAATTCTCGAACGAAATAGTAAAAATGTTTATAACAAGTGTTCACGTGAGGTTCCTGAAACATAAAACGAACGGACTTACATTTTAATATCAGTATGCCTGGTCTACTTTGTTACTTTTTCATATTACTGAAACGTATATTTTTTTCGTACCGCTCCCAAATAAACAATCCTATCGAAGTGATGAATGTAAACATGGACAAACACACGGAATAATCTAGTCAATATTTTACCACATAAGCTGGGGAAGTTTTTCGGGAAAGGAACATCTGAAAATGAGTAAATTATTTGAATTCTCGCTGCGTGAATGAAAAAAGTACGACCAGCGCTTACTTGTTGAAACGGGAAATAATCCTTCGTTGTTGATTTGTTCTTCTACCCAATCCATCAATAAATTGATGTATTTTGGTGCGGATAGTTTGGTAGGTTTCTTGTACTTTACTCCGTCTGCCCATAAATATTCGAAACGTGGTCCACCCGACATTGTGGGGCAAGATTCTTCGGTGCAAAACTCCGATATTGTGCCATATATGAGGTTGATACGATTGAAAAAATCAACAACTGAATTCAAATCACGAGTTATTGAGTGGTAGTTAAATGATAGATGTAAATATACGACGATCAGTGTAAGTAGGTACCGTGAACAGCAATCCAGTCATTCAAATCTTCACCTTCTGGCAATTGTACAACAGATCGTAAATTAATTCCGGAATTCAAAGACGCCTGAGCTTGCTTATGTAACGAATATCGTAACGTACCAGGATACAATTTTTTCTTCGGTCGAAAAGTCTGCGCAGAATAAATAGGTTGTATACACGCAAAAGATGAAAAAAGAAACAAAAGAAAACTATTTTCACTTACTTTCCCCTTTTGGAAAAATTCCAGAAAGTTAACCAAAGACATATTTTTTAAATTACAGCGGAAGACCACTGTAACGCATTACATGTTACTAACAACTCTGCAGGAAGTAGATAAATAGACGCGGAAACGATAACAATGTCGATTTAACGTTACAAACATCACGTTCGGAGAAAAATTATTCGGAAGTATAAATGAATATTTTCATTTTTCATCTTCGTTGTTTTGATTTTGTTTGGCGATGAGAAATTATGTTTTTGTTTTTCGGTATTGTTTATCATTAAAGAATTACGTAATCCGAAAGACACCTGTATACGAGTTACAAGTCAAGTGCTATAAGTTTTCGGACAAGAGCCATCTACAGGAACTTTTACGTAATATTTTAAGTTTCAACTTTCAATTCAAAGTGAAAGTTGAAATATTTTTGTGATTTTTTAAATTTTAAATGAAAAAATCTTTCTGGACAAATACTATTCGTACCGTACCCTGATTTTTATTCTCTGAAAAATCAAATGAGTCATGATTTTTTTTTTTGAGTATCCTAACGAACCACCACTCTTCATAAACTTCATGAATTGAAGTTGAACCATCTTGAACTTGAACGTGTTCAACCAACAATAGAAATCAAGTCGCCAGAATGTGAATCTTATTCCTACCGCCTCGCACGAATACCAAATGACACTTCCATCTTGCCCTAGTACCGATTTCCATACAAATACTCCATCTCTATCAGAAAATCTTGATGCTCTAATTCGTTTTTCACAATTCCTGCATAGTAAATTGAAGGAAAATTTCGTAAAAGGGCCTTAAAATCGATGAATTAGTTTTCAATAAAAGGATACGGAAATCCATCACTTTAACTTTTCGTTCTGAATCTGACTCCAGTAGTTGTCCACTAACGTGCACGATATCTCCAACGTTCCTGCTCATTTCATCAGCATCAACGACTATTTCCTTATTAAACCACAATAGAATCTAAAAAGTTGAATGTTGTCGATTTTAGCGAAAGCGAAAAATTCAGTGCCCTTGCGCTTAAGATTACAACCAACCTCAGCGATCATATCTTCCGATTCTTGAGCGAAAGCTTTCGAATGATCATCATTCAACTCCATTTCACCACTTATATCTTCGCTTTCGGAGTCAGAAGAAGACACGTAACCAGCCGAAGCACTGCTTGTATTTATAAGTTTGTTCATTTCTCTAACTAATGACTCGGTAGTTTCTTTATTTCTATAAAAACATCGAATTTCGCCCGTTCCATCGTTCACTAGACAAAAGAAATCAAATTGTAACCTATGTTTTCTCAAGTGAAATAAACGCCTTTTGCTTAACTGAAATGTATGTAAACATAAATCCACTCACCGCAGAAAGAAAAAATAGTATCATCGCTAAAAATGCTCTCAATTTTTCCTCCAAACATGACTAAGCTGACTTCATTATTCTTGAAAATAAAGTTTTCAGTTTCTTCGTTGAAAGGAATGCTGAGTAAATCTTCAATTTTAACCATGTACAAAGGTTTCACTTTCACAGATGGTTTTGGTTCTTCGACAAATTGTTTCACGGTAATCGATGGTATGGCCAACTTGGTTGATTCTTCAGTATCGTGCTCAGTATTCATACTATCGGACGTATTTTCCATGAATAAATTTGAAAAGAATTTCACTTTCTCGTAGATAAATTTGGATTAATGTTCAATAATTGTTCAGAAGCTGAGGTATTCTCTAGTGGATTAAAATTAGTAATAAACATATATTCATCAACTTTTTTTACCAATCTAAACACTATAATTTGAATCAAATATCTATGTAGTGGGTACCGCATGAAAAAATTCCAACTTTTTTCGAGTTCGAATTGAAATTTTCCAAATACTTAGTTTCCAACATTTTAGTTTTTTTTTCTTTTGAAGAACCGCCAACCGCGCGAAAAAAAATAATTTGTTGACTTTACATACCTGAAGCTTCCAGAGACTGCAATGTGCCATCTCACGTCATGTTATCACGTATACACGATAGATGCATTACCTGCTGCCTGAATTACCACTTGAAAAAACGTGGTTGAATTAAAAAAAATTGTGAAAATTTCAGTGTACGGTGCAGTATCGTGGAATCGTAGTAAATGTGGCGGTCCATGGGAATTTTCTTTTAAATTTGTAAGATGTAAGTATAATTGATTCGTTTCATTTGTTTTACATTAATTAGCATTCTGTCCGCTTTCCTTGATATGTGTCACTATACGTAAAATTAATTAGCCGTGTCTTTAATTAGAGAAACCTGCCGGTTAATAGAGTACGTGTTTGTTTCTCATATCTCATTGTTTCATGTTGTAGCTTTACTTAAAAAATGTCTATCAAGCCGAAATATCGTCCGCAGATCCTGAAAAAGCGGACAAAAAAGTTCATAAGACATCAAAGTGACCGATATGTTAAGATAAAGGTACGTTTATGAACTGAAGTAGATCTAATACACTGTTTCAATGTGCGTGAGACTTAAGGTATGCTTGATGACTTTGTAGGAGAATTGGCGTAAACCTAAGGGTATTGACAATCGAGTGCGTAGAAGGTTTAAGGGACAATATTTAATGCCAAACGTTGGTTATGGAAGTAACAAGAAAACCAAACATATGTTGCCGAATAAATTCCGTAAAGTCCTCGTTCACAACGTCAGAGTAAGTTCGCCTAGTAATCTATTCGTTTCTTGTTTCAGGGTATAATATCTAAGCGAGCGTCGATTCGAATTAATCTACTGTGGTTGGATTGATATAAACGTATATATTTCATTTCAGGAGTTGGAAATTTTATTGATGCAAAATCGTAAATATTGTGCCGAAGTCGCCCACGGTGTTTCTTCTAAAAAACGCAAAGCCATTGTGGAAAGAGCTCAACAGTTATCGATAAGATTGACGAATGGTAATGCCCGATTACGTAGTGAAGAAGCAGAGTAAATGTATCTGTACGGAATTTGTAATAAAAATTTATTATCATTTTGCGCGTTTCATTCATGCGGTATATTCAACAATGATGAGATAACCCGCTGATTCCGTTTCAAGTCGTCGAAAAACCGAAGGTATTGATAATAGCGAAAACGAACGTTCAATTAGAAATAGTTTCGTCGGTATCGTCGTAATCTGGTCATAATGACTATTGAAAACAGTTCCCGTTCCAACCGTTGGGGGGGGGGGTTATAAAACACTTGGCTAGTGATCTTAGAGCTAAGAACTTGAGAAACTTTCCTGTGAACAAGCATGGCATATCGGTAAATGGAAGTCGGAATTTCATCTGTGTAGTGGAGTTGGACAAAGACTTCTTTGTTCCTGTCAAAATGAGATGATGGTTTTTCATTAAAATGTCGCACCACTTACTTAATACATTGGAAATGAAGCTTAATTTTGTGAAAATTGAAAACCTTCTTGACATAGCAAAGGGATTGAGCTGGCGATGAATTTAAGCCGAGATTATTGAACGTTTAATGTTTTTTATTATTATACAATGTTTGTGTTTCAACGTTTTTTCAAGTAAAAACACCACTGAAAAGACTTCACGTTATGAAATGACTGGAACTTGAAAAAATGCACACGTTTCTTGCACCTTTTACTTCTTGTTGATACCTTAGTCATTATCTCGTTGGTGTAGGTATTTGACGTATTGTTTATTTAGCCTGACAGTATTACACTCCATGTACGAAAGAATTAGGTGCAGCATGGAGAAGGTAATTTGGCTACCCGGGCTGGTGTAATTTCACTTCACTTCGGTATGCGATTTTCCGCCCTTATTTGAGTAAGAAATAATAAAACTAGTCACGCAACAAAATGAATTCATACGTAACAGACCATTCACCTTTTTAATGTCAGATTTAAGATTTCATCGTAACGACCTTTTAGCTTATGTCGAAACACGTGGGCAGTGGGTACTGAAACTTGCATAAATTACCAACTACGTACTTCAGGTAGGTTGCCAAGATATGTATTTGCGTACTTACTAGCTCGCTACTGCTGTTCAATCACTACAGTACGTACATGGGCACTAATCCTTCATTGAGTATTATCCCTGAGTCATTTTAATTCAAGTTTTTTCTTCACAGCGGATGCACATTTTTCATCAGATTTCATCTAGATCACCTGATGAAAAAAATTTGAAATTTATTTACTCATTAAAATTAAGCAGTTGAGTTGAATAAATGGAGCTGAGAAGGAAAATTCATTAAAACTGATAATTTTAACCTGTACCTATAATATTTCTTTTAAGCTCAAGCATGTAGATATTTCATGTTCTTAAAAATTAGAAATCATCGCCACTACGCATGGTTTAAAAACTCTTATCTATTTATACATTTCAAAATAATCAAGAATTTTATCATAGTGAGCATTTGAATTTATTTGGCATATTTTATAGCAGGTATATTTATTTATTGTTGTTGGGTATTAACCACTCGTTGTGAGGGTCAGTTCTTTGTATTCAAAAGGGAACCTATTGTGGCATAATGAAGGTTTGAGTAATCAAAGTAACAACCCTCTTTCAGAGTGTCCCTGCCCCAAGTCATACAACATGTTTACGGTATTGGGTATTGATCATTCATAAACCAATTTCGTGGAACGAGCAAGTTTTGTAATGAGAAAAACTCCGTATCACAAATTAAATATAATATGGAGAACAGGAACCCTTGGTGAGGGAATCTGTTTTTTACGAAAATAAGAAACGGAGAAGCTCACTTTTGAAATCTCAATTTAATTTTCTACGATGAAGATTTTCCTAGATTTTATGAAAATTAAGTCAAATTTCGGACATGTTTTGATAAAACTGTTCGGAAACTTGATACCCTTCTGCAAATTTGTGGATGGAAAATGAAACTCGTCCATAAAAAACAATCAGTAAGTAACTGTCGTTTCGTATCAAATCATCTACGTATGTACATTACTTTCATCTGATTGCTGAAAGAAATTTTGAAGACTGAATAACGTACAACTACTGTGTAATGCGAATGTATTGTGGAAGGTTCAGCTGTTGGTTGAAGGGTTAACGATGGAGGTGGCGTTGGATGTTATGGTATTGCGATGGTATTGGTAGGTAGCGTTTGAATTTTCCTCTAACGTTAGGCGGAACTTGAGCGATTATACGTTTCCAAATAGCATGCGTATTCACGCAGAATGCTGTTTTTCATAATGTTGCGTCGACCGCCCACGACACTGCAAGTCTAGCGGTTCTAGTGTGATTGTGATGTGAAGTGAGGTGAATTTGAAAAACGTTTAATCACGCGTGTGGTGATTTTTCCGTTATTTTTTATAAGTCAAAAAGTGGAAAACACCACGAAAATTATGGTATTTCGGTGAGTATTTTTTGTTACTCAATATTTATTTATAATTTTTAATATCTACGAATGAATCGAGTTTTTGATTGAGAAAAGAATGAGTACGCTGTGGTGGGTAATGTATTTCCCTAACCAGTGAAAGATGAAAAATATTGCAGAATCCACTGAATTCGCATTTGCGCTTATTTTACTTTAATCACGCGACTTTTTAAAATAATCATCGTATTCGAATTAAATTCAGTGAAAGAGGTATTTACTAACGAATACACACGGAGCCTATGTATACGTGGGTAAACGATTTGACTATAGAAATTTTCATATGAAACCAGGGTTCGTACTCTAAACGTAGACTACTTATAGATTATGTAGACAGCGTAAGCTACATAATGTACATTAAAATGTCCATTTTTAAAGCCTAAATTGAGACTAAAAATTGTAGTGAAGTCTCAATGCCCATGCCAACCCGGGTTGAAACGTTATGATAAATTTAACTCCATGTAGATACTTATACACGCTTATAGATGTTTATACTTTCATGACCAAAGTGCACTTCGCTACCATATGGCAAATTCATGTTGTGATTTATCAATT
>JAAOIU010187017.1:0-11024 GCA_018107765.1 Hypogeococcus pungens | reverse complement strand
AAAGATCTTGTCCCAGTGGCTTTATACACACAATAGAGATCAAAATCCCAACTCACGGCCGATTCACCTTATAACGTGGGCTCTACACTTTTAATACTAACCCACCAAACTTGGTAAATAAATTGAACTTGTCTACATTAACGTGCCTATCTAGTCGCTACTCGCTACCTACGTATCAAATTGAATGCCATAAAAATATCTATAAATTCAGCAACTATACGACTACGTGAATACTTAATATGAACTTTTGAAGCTATTCTACTAACTACACAAATTTTCATCACAAAAACGTAATGGCAAAAAAGTAAAACTTTTTCCTTTCGAGATTCTCGAACATGTTTCAACGCTTAACTTTTATTCGCTACATTTTACGCTATTAATTTGAGGAAGTGATATTTCTGGTTGAGTTTTTGAATAAAATTATGAACTTATAAAATGTTTAAAATTTGTATAAAGGAAATCTTGGAAAGTTTTTATTGGAATTAACGCTTTTGTATAGCATTTCACGAGGAATACGACGGTCGAAAGAAAATTTTACATTTTTGGTTATGGTACCTAGTGTAGAAAAATTACCCGATTTTTGTTCATTTTATAAATTAGAAGGTGAAATTACAATAGCTAAGTACACGTTCGAGCTTCATGGCAGAAAAAAATCAACGGTACTGGCATGATTTCGTATCGAAATATAAAAATAGAAATAACCATCATGTTTAGATTGCCGCTGGAATGAAATTTTTTTTCAAAGCAAATAAGCAATTCCAATAAATATTTTTCAAATATGAAATAAAACCATAGCTCAGTAATTGTGAAAATAAAAATGGGTAAACGTGTTGAAAACGTATACGTATAAATAAATAGGTGAGAGGCTGAAAAGTCATTATAGTAATTTTATCTTCTGCATAAAACTGCTAGTTCAGCAATAACGTAACGTTGTATATCATAAGTCGGATTTCACGAAACATTACATTCGCCATATTGTTTTATTTCCGAGCGTATATATCTGAAATTCTATCTATATAAAAATACAATCTGCCTATAAAGCATAATAGAGCTCGACGGGTGCAAATAAACACGAGTTTACGTACAAGAAATTTCCGGTTTACTTTTCATAAGCCGGAAAAATCTGAAATTGTTGTACGAACAACGTACATACGAATATATTTTTTTTTCAAACGAGTTTTTCATTTCACAAAAATTATAAGCTGTGAGCAGTTTGTTTTGAGGACAAACGAACCATTCACTCGTTGTAGTATCTAGTGTATGTATTTTGTACTCAACAAAGTGACTTCGTCTTCGTGATATAAAATAAAAAGAAAATGTGAAAATCTGCCTAGCGTGAAAGATAAATTATCCGGGCGATAAGGGCGCAAATTTCCAGCAAATAAATAAACCTAATAATAAAACATTTACGTCAAAAAAAATGAACCAAATTTGAGAAATCAAACAAACGAGCGGTCGGATTTTTTTAACAGAATAAACACAACCGTATTTTCATATCACGTCATCAGTTGAAAACTTCATTAAATTAAAAAATATGGTAAGCGTTGAAATATACTTTTCTTATTCGCTGTGTGCTCTGACGAGCCCCTTAATCTCATTAAGTTTTCGTCTGCTTTGTTTCTGCGAGATTAAATTTCTTAAATGAAAAATACCAAGCTATATATAATAAGAGAAAGAAAAATAACCCTGAGAATTGAGCAGTAAATGTAATTTCGGTATATTCTTGGCATTAATTAAATAAAACAGTTCTTATAAAATGGTTTTTACTTGAATTCTTAGTTCTTGCGGTTTTGTCTTTTTTCAACTCATCAACGCCGCAAGATGCAACGGAAATTTCTAAGCGTAAAAATTAATTGCCTTCCGCGTTTTATGAGTTTTTCATTTCTTTTTTTTTTTTTTTTAATTTTTACCGTCCGAGTCCGGTTTTGTTTTATTTTGGGTTCTTTCGGTCTTGTGTTTTCCAAGTATGAGTACCTTCTAATGATATTTTCCAAAGTAGGGTTTCGTAACAGAACGTGGGTCGAAATTTAAATAACGAGTTTCTTTTTATCTCCTTGTTTTCTATGATTGAATTCAATTCTAAGTGTTTGAAGTGCTGTTTTTAGAATTAGATACTTTGTGTGATTATATTTCTGTTTCTGGTGCATAAGTAAGTAGATATAGTATACCTTAGGTACGTAGTTGATTAGCTTATTCCATCGAAGCTAAGCTGCATAACTTCAGTATTATTCTACCGAATCCGGAGAATGAAATATCTGGAAACTGTTTCAATTTCATGCCAGTTTGATGAAAGAAAGAAAATAAATTTTTGAATTGAAAAATTCGTTTTCGAATTTGTTTTCATCAATTTTGTAAAAATTTTATTCACTGATTTTGATTTCGAAAAAATTAAAAAACAAAAAATTAACCAAACAATCATAAACAAGACAACAGGGACATCGCAAGATATGGCGGAGCTGGGAGCATGCGGAGCATGGCGAGATTTCAGTAATCATTTTTGACTTTCGAGGAAAAATTCTCGATTTTGATTGGCGGTGTTCAGAATCATCATATGACTTGACCAATCAGCATTGAGATTTCGAAAAATCCTCCAAGCTCTTCCAAGCTATAACAAAAAAAAAAATAATTTAAAAAAATGTAAACAGAGCTGCCACAAAGATATTGGTATTGATAAACTTGGATTGGAGGCAATGACAGTGCAGTTTTTATAAGGTTTTCACGTAGTTTAGTAATTTTATAAAATTTTGAAGATATAAAGAACCCTTGAGAAAGATTATGAAACCTGAAGTGGTCAGCGTAGTAATGAAATCATTCGATACATCGTTTTAATTAATAACTTATTGTAACATAACTATGATTGATCAGCCATCTGCACCATCTATACAGAATTTGACTCCGAGTACGTAAAAGTAACTCTGATCCACTTTTTAGATATATTACTAATTCGTAACATTAAACGCTCATTATTTTGATTAATCGATCACAAATCACATTTCACAGCCATTCGAACCTCCGCAAGATGCATTAGGTATAATTTGACAACAAACTGTACTTATCGTATCAGAAAACTACGGCACAGAATCGCTGAGAACGCTGCATCGAACACTCATTTAGGACAACAAGGCAGTGCAGAAGAATCTCTTAACCCGCTTAATAATTTCATAATCCACTTTACGATCGTACAAAGCCGAAGGAATTCGACGAACCTGGAACAAGTTGCCTGTAAGTTGATAATTTGTTTTAAAAAACATCGATGATTTTCAATCATAACGCTCCAGCGTATTAACAATTTTAAATTCTCTTTTCCATCAAAAATGGAAAATGTATTCATTTAAGCGGATTATCAAACTACTTCGAAAACTTTGGCGTAAAATTTATATTAAAGTTGAGTTACGTATGGATATTTTACGAAGTAACCTGGCGTAGTTTGAAGATTATTTTGAAAGCAGAGTCTGCACTTAAGCTTCTTAAGACTTCGTTTCGAATTTTCGTTTTAACGTTGTTATGCTTACTTATATAGTCGTATATTTGCGAGTATATTATGTATGGGAAAGGCAAAAAATGAATTTCGTTTCGACATTTTTATATACGAATTAACTCTACCCGAGAGTTAGATACCCTTTCAAACAGTAATTCCCTTTCTTATTTCCTTTGACTTTCACGTTGTATTGGTTTAGCTGTGCTACGGTATTTACACCGTAAATCAACCGCAAGGTACCGCGCAGCTTTATCATATTGATAAAAGCTAATTTATAAAGTACCTAATATTAAAGTGCTATAAAATTACCAAATATCTCGTTATCTGTGTACCTACAACTGCGAATTGGTACAGTTACATAATAAACATATATATATATATATACGTATATAGCCACGCGTATAATATGAAGTTACAGAAAGGTGGTATGTAAGGCATTAGGTACATGGCTTTTACGAAGGCGTGGTCTGCCTGGCTCAAAGATATACGAGTTTGGTGGTCAGCTAATTCTCTTCCCTCAGGGTATTCATTACTGGTGAACTATAGATACGTAAAGTTTTGCTGCTTTGCTGGGGAAAACCTCCCGTGAGACAATACTGTAAAACGACAATATCACCGAAGTACGTTTTCTCTATACAATTTTCAATGTAAGAGAGTTGCTTTTCAAGCTAAAATAAAATGCTATTTCGTATACTGTAGAGTACTTACGCAGGGCGACGCGATCCGATCCGATGCTTTTTGCCTTTTATAAAAAAAAAGGTTGCGCTTTTACAATGGAAAATTTAATTTTAAATTTCAACGTAGTCTTTTGCGGCATGGATGGCGTGGCTGTGAGATTTCAATTTTTTGATGACGATTTTTTTTGGTTTATTTTTGTCAGCTTTAAAAGTAATGCAGCTCTGCGTGATGTACGAGAACTTAAACGTGGTTTTTTTGTAATTCGTAGATATATTTCGAGGCTCCAGCCCCAGGAATGAGGAAAAAAAATTGGTCAATTGGTTTAGAATATCATCGAACAATACCGTGAGGAATCTAAGGATATAAAATTTTTGGCAAAGTTTCACTTGAAGCCATTTTGACTTTGTTTAACATTCTAGAGCTTCTTTATTTTGGCTTAATCTTGTTCATTTTTTAAAAAATGACTTGGTGATAAATTTCTGCATTATTTTTTCTTTTTTTTTTTTTTTTGGAAGAAAAAAGAATATAGCTGTCGAAACAAAAATTAGCCTTTCGCAAAATTTCAAAACAAATTAGGTATCAAACAGCGCGACAAGCAGTTTAAATTAACAAATCGTTGAATTTTGTTGGCGAAATTATATAGTATACCATGAAACTTTGTACCTCATGGTTTTCCTTGTTGCTCTTGTAAAACGTCACAGGTTCCAATTACAAGTTGAAAAACAAGTTTTGAACTTTATCAACGTACCTATAATAAATATTCCCGCGTCGGTGATTAATACTTACTACGCCGGGGCTGATTTTTGTTTCGCATTGACGAAGCAGAAAATATACTTAGTACAGTACCTATACCTACCAGCGACGACCAATGCAGCGTTGATGCTGATGATCATATAGAAATTTTATCTCGTTCACGCCTTATACTCGTTTATGTATCTAGTTGTACATATATCTACGTACGTATGTAACCCTATAGGTACACACGGCCAACGAAACTCTACCAGTTAATAAATCTAAAAATTTACTCACGCTACATAAATTCTGCACGATAATATATAGTACATACGCGGTGTTCCTAATGTATAGATGGTGTAAGTAACTATGGTGTGCATAACAGTCAAAAACATTTACTTCTTTTAAAATTTATACCACATGTAGAGTACTAGGGGGGATGCTAATGGTACGTTGTTTCGCCATTGTTTTGTTAACATGGAAGCAGCTAAAATGATGGTTTGATACGTACGAATACTAAATTGTGTTTGTCGAAGCGTCCCTGTAAGCCATATTTTTTTCATGAAAACACATCTATTCGAGAGCCGAATATATACGACGAGTTTTCAAAATTTATATCTGAACAGCTGAGTGAGAAATCGAAGCTCATACCAAGGGTATGTGATGGGTTGATCCGATTACGACTTTTTTTGAAAAGTTGACGTGAGGATGAAATAAGATTGTAAAATCAGGGATGGGCAGATCTGGGTCAAAAAATCGTGATCCGATCCGTGATGTTCTTTAAACTGAAAATCCAACCCTAATCACATTCAGATCAGATACCAGAGTTCATTTCCCCGATCTCGCAAATTTTTTTCAGTCAAAATGAACCTTAGTGACTACTGAAGGTCCAATAAAGTCAATGTAGACGAAATCTGCTTGAACTAAGATGAAAAAACTCTTGTTAATTTCATACCAAAATTGAGTATTTGTTAATTAACGTGATACGAGATGCAGAAAAGAGAAAAAATTGTCATTGCGTTGTCAGAACGTGGCATGTATAAGGGCAAGTTACTACTACCTGTAGGTATTTCTTTTATGAAATACCTCCTAATATGTGGAAAAATTTAATCTGCTGAGTTTCATAATAGGAGGTATTTTTCTCGTCAGCTTAATCCGAAATGTCGGCATTTTATTAAATTTATACACGTTATTTTGTGGCATAAAAGATACGAATACCCTTGTGTGTAGTTGGTAGAGGAAATAGATAGTATTTAATATGTGGCCAATATACGAGTAGCAACTGTGTACGTTGAGTCGACCCCGAGATCATGAAACGTGTGGTTACTTTTCCTCGTCCATCAATTTGTAATATTCTGACAAAAAAAGAGAGAAAGGAACAAGAAGATTTGACTTTGAGGCGGTAGGGCGCGAGACAGTGGAATTTTTCATTATGTTTTATTAGATTTTCGCATGAATGTTTGATGTGGTGCGCTTGATGAAGTATCTTAAAAGGCTGTTTGACAATTGATGATTTTTTTTTGTAAGATGTGGCTGTGAACAATTTTTTTTCAAAACTTCAAATTTTGAAAGTATTTTTTCGAGTTCTTTTTTCAACTTCATACGAGTATTAATTCAAAATTTTCTAGTTTAGATTTTTTTTAAATAATTTTTTTCAATTTTTATGTTTTATTTTATTTTTTTTAAACTTTGGAATTGAATTTTTTTTTCAACTCTTTCCAATTTTTATTTCCATATTTTTGTACTTTTCTTTCAAGTTTTTGGATTTTCTGCAAAAATTTACAGATTTTTATTCTTTTTTTTTTTATTTTTAAATCTTAAAAAAAAGTTTTTTCATTTTTTTCGATTTTTTTTTCAAATAACTTTTTTATATTTGTAACTAAAATTCTTTTTAGCTTTTTTCAAAATTTTTAGACACGCTATTTGAATGGATTTAAAATTCTTGTATTTGGTTTATCAATAGCGCCTTCGATTGGAATTGGGTCAGTTTTCTCCTCTCAGGTAGGTCTACAGATGAATTTTTGTCTTAGATTCTTGTCTAATCAAATTTTTAAAAATTCTCGAAACTCAAACATACACTTCCCCTTTTAATAGCACTTCTAATCTGCGTCTGAGCGCTGAAAGAAGTTAAAAGAAATCATTCCATCTGACTTGATAACGTTACTGGAAATCCTCTCCTCTCAAATTACCTTTATCGCAATCTTACCTGTGCGAAATTAGTCATTCGTATTTATTTGACCATAATTCGCGATCATAACGCCGAACAAAAAAAGGCTCTAACCGCGTAACACCGGTGATGAGGAGAGGAGACGGGAGAGAAAAGTGCGATATTTTGATAAAAATCATTGGTAAGTTGAAACAAAAGTGCGTCGGCTCGCTAACAAAATCTCATTCCTTCAGGATTACAACAATCGAATAAATGCCCGAAGGAAACGAATGCGATGAAGATAATACGATTTTTATTGCCGAAGCGAATTCCAGTTAGTTCGGAGTGTTGTTTATTTTGTTTATTGGAGCCAGGAGACATTTAAGTTAGGAGGTACTTAATAGTCTTTTCTTTATTACAGGATAATAATGCTGAATAAATATAACTTTGTCGGCATTCCAATTGTCTTACGACCCGGTTATCGTTATTTGTAATGTAAATTTCATGCTTTTTTCCCTCTCAATTTTTTTTTCTCCTCTGTTTCGTTGGAACTAATAACAGTTACTTACATTAACTTGATACCAATGCTGCCGGCCGCGTGCTCCTTGTGTAACTTCTTCATTTGGTATTCGCCGCAACATCGAGAAGGGTTTGGTTGGTGTAAAATAATTAACGCTAATTCGTTGTATAGGTATCTACTACGTTATGAGTATACTGCATGCGAATATTATGGCGGTAGAATTTTTCGACGAGATGAGATGAGAACTGCGCAAAGGGCTCGAGCTCGGCTCGTATACATTATATACGGTACACGACATGTGCATAGCATTTTATAATAAATAGAATTTTTGATGCGTTAGCAAAGAATTAGATTCGAAAATAGGATACCGTTTTAGGGTATATATGCATACAAATGTACGCTATTTCGTCCTATCCTACACAGTACGGTATAAGCGAATGTACGGATAGTAAATGCAAGCCACCGGTAAACCGTATGGTTGTGATTTATAGCAAGTTAGCAGTACACATACAGATATATAGCAATAGGTTCGAGCAAATCCACTTTATCTGTATACCGACTTGTTTTCTATGCTTTGTTTCGCCATTATTATCAGGGATTGCTATATCTTGTTCATGCATTTTTTTTTTTTTGCTTCCTTTTTCTCTTCTACACGTTGGTCCTACTATGAACGCGGCTCGCGAATTTTTTAATAGCTTTGCATTATACTTTTCTGGTAAAAGAATTTTTTTTACCCCCATTTCCACTTTTACCATCTTATATTTTAATTTTTGCTACATTAATCATGAAAATTATCATTTTTAATTCGTTCAAATCCTTAGAATTTTTTTCATTATATTTTTCTGCCAAGTGTGTTTCTGTTCTGGTAATAGAAAAAAGAGGGAAAAAAGTAATTTTCTTTGCAACGTCGTTGTTTCTTTTCGACGAGGGGCAAGAACCCGTTATTAATTTTAATCTGAATGCGAAACTTAACTTGACATTCTTTTTATTTCATTAATTAACTGTTTTCATTTCGTAATTTAAAACAAGCTAGAAACTCTTCAAGTATTTCATGGTACATTTCCTTTCATCGTGAATCATTTACGTCTTAATGGTTGATAGTATTTGTTATGCGATTTCATGGTGCATTTTTTCACTTTTGTGATTCCCCTTTTCGCCTCAAGTCGCGACGAATGAGCTGAAATCGAGAAGTGGAAAGGGTTCGTTAAGACGAGGAAAGTGCTTGAATTGTCCAAATTTAGTACTATTCAAAAATAAAAGTTTCGCAGAAAAATTTTAAAAAAATTTGTTTTTAAAAAATATATAACGAGTCGAAACAAAATTCAAGGGTATCATAAAATTCTAAAAAAAAATAAAAAAAAAACACGAATTTGTAGAAAGTCGCAGGTAAATTTTTTGCAGAAAACATAAAATTCAAGAAAAGCGTAATTAAAAAAAATATATATATATATTCAATAACTGAGTCATAACATTTTTGAAAAATATCAGATTCAAACTAAGTAATAATTATGAAATGTTTTCAAGAATAAAATTTGGGCATAACCTTAACTTCGAGGAAATCAATAATTCTTGAAACATCATTCACTTCTTCAAAACATGAAATTTTTGAAAATTATGAAATTTCCGAAAAATACAACTTTAAATATAAGTATAGGTAAAAGTTTTAAAAAACCAAACTTGATGAAATCAAAAACTTTACTCAATTTTAAGAAAAAATAAATTTCTCGCAAATCATTCCAAATACATGAAAATTGATTAAATCGTAAAATTTTTAGAAAACTTGAATTTCGAGAAAATTGTTATTTTCACCTAATAAAAATTATAATAAAAAGTTATAATTTTCGTCCTCACCAAACATGAAATAAAAATTGGATAAATCAAAAATGATTGCAACACCTAGGGTTTCATAAAAGCCATAACATAACATAACATAACATTCGAACAAAATTGTGAATTTTTTTCAAAACAAAAAAAAATATATTCGTATTAACGTATGACAGAGTCTGGAAAAATCGTCGACTATTATTGTAAATATGAATTGAAAATTTACATTTCAATAAAAATGATAATTAATACAAAAATGTTGATAATTAATCAAACAATTCCTAAACAGCCACGTATGAGAACTATACTTACACACGAGCTAACTTTTCTCAATCCAGACACCCCACAGAAGCGTTAATAATTTCGCTAATTAAGCAACAATACACGAAAATGAAAAAGACCTCGTTATTTACCCATGGAACATGGTTGAAACAAACGAGGGTAAAATTGGAATCAGTGGGGGGGGGGCAGCTTGACGTAGGTACATTTTTACCCTGTAAAATATCAACACGTTCACCGATGAATTATTATACTTACGCAGAACGCGATTAAACACGATGAAAATATAGTAATAGATATAATGAAATCACCAGCGTCTGGTCTACGGTTTGATAGATGGCAATAATTAATACATGTATTATTACTAAATAAACGAGAAACAAAAACCAAAACACGGCTATACGTAGGCCATTTTCTTGATTAGTTATATGATAATCAGGCATGAAATACGATTTAACGCTCGCTATTTTGTCGAACCCCTCGTTCCAGGGTCATGTTTTCCAACAAAGTGTGAAATTTTCTGACGCTGATGTTTGCAGAACAGATGTCAGCGTCGACGTTAACGTAACAAAGTAGATTTTGTATGTGGCTACTCCAGAATAATATTCATACTTCGTGAAAATGATCGAATTTACGTTTTTTTAATCGCTCGCACTGGTAGTGGACAGGCTCGTTCTCTCTTGAGCTCGAACGTTTCGACCAATTTTGAAATAAAATTGTAAAGCTTTTCATCTCACTAATTTTGAGTGAGAAAAAAACATTTGATTTTTTTTCAGGTAGTTTTTTTTGAGTACGTTTAGAAAATTATAAAAATTTGATAAGACCAGTTTCACTGCTGGCAGATACTTACGTACCTAGTAATTTGTAAGTAGTCAATTTTACGTTGGACTAAGCGCTCGAGAAGGCATCGTGCTTACCTAAATGGGGCAGAAGTATCGTCGCAGAAACAGCAATGAAAAAAAAAGGTTGACATTCTAAGCCACGATGAGTACCCAAGAAAACGTGAATGGTTTACGATGTATGTAAAGTAAATTACAAATTAACGACGAAAAATACGCTAGCGGTGGTTTTGCCAACGTGCAACGCTAAATGAGTACAGCTTTCGTAGCGCGTTTAACGGTTAATTGGAATTTTTATTCCGGATAACCGATTCACATTACAAACTAGTGGTACTAAATTTGTGTGCTCACATAATTACCAAGACCCTTGTAATGCACTGTGTTAATAAAGTTGCCTAGTTGGTTTGCCGTAAATGCCGTGGGAAGGTGAGGTGAAAAGGAGATTTCGTTCGAAATTGCGATTCGTCGGAATCTTAAGTTAAAGTTGTGTAGTGTTGAAGCAAACTGCGGTTGTTTAAATGTATTAAA
>JAAOIU010186932.1:0-12141 GCA_018107765.1 Hypogeococcus pungens | reverse complement strand
AAACTATAGAAACTGGTTTAGTTTGTTTTTACGTAGTATAAGAGGGATGGCGGGAGGGAAACTGCTTCGAAGTGGTGTTCGTGTCCAACTGGTCAGGTAATTGCCTACGTACCCTTTAGGTAGTGATCTCGACTCGAGTAGTTGCTAGAAAAGAAATTTCCGAATTTAACGATTACGCGTACGCGTATTATCGTTTCGTTTTGTGTATCAGTAGGTACCTACTTGATAAGTGAGGCTTGCGCTCCGCAGCGCCGGCCATACGCATTGATAACGTTGAACGATACGACGGCCGTAAAAATTTTTGAATTCGAAACGTCGCATCGTAATTTCTAGTCCTATACGTTTACATTTACTGTATTTGTATCCGAAATTGTGTGTTTAAATAAATTTTATTCGTTTGTCGTTTGAATTAGACGTAAAAAAGAGAAGAAAAACGACTGAAAAACATTTATTCGACGAGAAACGAGGCTTAAAATACAAGGTAGCGGATAGTATACGTACTCGTTGATACTATCCGACCGGAACACATATCACTGTATCATTTTGTAAATCGAAAAGGTACTGGTTTACCAATTCATTTTGACACGTCGATATTATACTGGCAGACAGGCAGGTATAATACGAGCAGAATCCGATCGCGTAGGTTTACCGCTTTTTTGTGGAATGCGTTGCGTACAGTACGCGCATTATTACCTTTACGTGTTTTGCCAATTCACGCAAGTAAAAAAAGGATGCGCTTTTATGTCGTCGGCGCCGCAAATTCCCGAGCCTAACCTTTCATTCGGATTGTAACGTAAAAGCTGAAACATAACGTACGTCGTGTTGCTAGGGTACCTTTGAAAAGCTAGCCTGCCTTTACTCACCTCGATTAGCAGGGTACGCGTTTCAAGTGGCACACCTTCGGGAATGTTGATCGACGTGTGACTATGAATACCGCCCGGATGAGAGTCGTACAACGACTACGACCAGCCACCAGCCGCCGACAAAAAAAAGGATGCGCAGGTTAAAATTATACGCACGTTAATACGAAAAATAGTTGCAGCGCGGTGCAAGCCAAAGTCTAACATAAGCGATATTCATTCGGTACTACTCGCGATCTACCGAAACAGCCGGCGCGTACCTGCAAAGTAATCAGCTCGAATAGTATGGCTCCGAAACTCCACCAGTCCGAAGCGAAAGTTATTTCCGAATGCAACGTGAGTACCTCGGGTGCGACGTACAGCCTCTCTTTAGCGTACGAATTAATGGAACGTTCGATATTCGGATATTGGAAGAAATACGTTAATTTTATAGATCCGTCGTCCGATAATAGGATATTGGATGGATTCAAGTCCCTGCGAAAATGCAACCAGCCACCATGATACTTACTGGGTGCTGCGCTCGGCGCGGCCGTTACCTACGTACCTGCAAATGATGCCGTTTTGGTGCAGAACATCTAACGCGATCAATATTTCCGTAGCCCACTTCTTTATCAGTTCTTTAGTAATGCCTTTCTTTTGTAAGAGCGCCGTCACGCTGTATTCTTCCGTGATTGATGGAATCGAAAACGATATCGTAGACACGGGCGAATAGCACAAGTTATATTCCTAGCCAACGCCGCCGTTAGATTGATAAATAAGTAAGTAAGTAAGTAAGTAAGTAAGTAAATCTAAACGATGCCGAATTCGTTTACAATTGTACATACGTCTGTCTGTCTATGCGCTTTCAATTTAAATGCGTAGTCCTTTCGCCGATCACAAGTTAATCGAACGTTTTTCGTTCGTTTGATTTTCAATCTTCACACGCAACGATGAAATATACGACGGACTCGTTTAAATTGAACGTAGCACAAACAGACAAGGTTAAGCGTAATATTTACTAACTTTATTGGTCGAAAAGTTGACGTTTGCGGCGTTAAGACTGTCGTTTAAGAATAACGGCGGCAATGCTTCGGCAATTTCTGCCGATGTTTCGCTATCGGCGACGGTGGCTTTCCGTTTACCTCGTACATCAATAGCAGTCGTAGTCGCTGCCACTTGCGTCGATTCGATCGCTGCCTCGTCGCTGGCGGTAACGGCCACAGCTTCGCTTTTCGCCAGCGTTTCGTTGATGGATTCGATCAACTTTTGCGCATTTTGCAACAATTGCTGCGTATCGACGACGTCTATCGAGTTTTTCGATAGCTGTTCGTTTTGGCAGTCGAACAAGCTCGTCGTATACGAATACGGTTCGCATTCGAAAGTCGTAACGCTTTCGTGACACGCGCTATTCGACCGATACAAACGAACGTCGTCGTCCGCCGCGGTCGCGTCTGCATATACCGCGAAACCTTGGTCGTTGTTGTCGTCGTCGTACGTTAGATTGGTTAACGAGTGAGATCTACACCGTTCGCAGCAGTCGTCCAGCGATTTCAAATCTACCTGCGATACGGTTTTCTTTACCGGCCTAAGCGTTTCAATACGCTGGCGTCTTTCGTTAAAGTCGCGGATCTCGTTCAATTTTTGTACCTTCGCTCTAGCAAAATCTTCGATCAAGTCGAAATAATTTTCGTCGTGACTACTCAACGATTCGCACGACTGCGTATCGGTGCAACCGCTCGACTCCAGTCTCGACAGACTAGCGTCGTCGTCGTCGTCGTCGTACTCGTTGGACGAATACGTGGAATTCGCCGTACTATCGTTCTCTTCGCCACTTTCATTCGCGTTATCTTGCAATAATGTCGCGCAAGACGTCAATTCCGTTTCCAAATTTTCGGCCATCGATCGCGGCGAAAAGTAATGTTCCAAATGGTTCCACAATTTACCGTACCTAAATACACACACACACACACACACTGAGTCATTTTCGTCATGCGTTATGTAGTACGTAACGTACAAGCCATCACATACCTGACGTGTTCGAGAACGAAAAATACCGTAGTATCGGTTTCGTGTAAGGCGTACAATTTCACCATATACGGCACATCCGAGGGCAGCACGCAAGTCTCACTGCGATCTATCGGATTGCTCGATTTGAGAACACCCTGCGTACAAGCAACGCACGTTCAGTAATTCTGTCGACAATTATCGAAAATTCCTAGTACCTACGTAAGTAAACGAGTAAGTACGCGTGGATCGCCGGTAGATATCGACGCCGAATAAGTGGATCGAAAACAAAACCACGCCTACACGCGTACCTATTACCTACAACGTACTTTGATAACGACGTAAATGTTATCCACTGAATCGTGCACAAGCAATACGTTGTCAAACACGCTGGTCGTTTTATATCTTTGCAACTGCGGACGCGAACGCCACGGAACTCTCGACGGTAACTTGGATTGCTGCGGAGCCAAAAAAGAGAAAAAATTGAACTCGGCGATTAATTCGGGTTGACAATGAAAGTCGAGTAAAGTATCGATACTCGCCATAGAAAACTGAATTCGACTGGTTAAATGGTTATTGAAAATCCATTCGGCTCGCGACAAGTACTGGCCGGTTTTTTGTTTCACCTGCATACGGTGATCGGCGTCGTCGTCATCTGAAATTGAGAGCGAATATTGAACGACTCTTTACGCCTCTTTTAAGCTTTCAACGCAACCTCGTAATCACCTCGAACTCCGCTAAGCAATGCAACGATCGCCGATTTGTACATGCTGAAGGCTGATTCGTAGTTTCCCAAAATTTCATTTTGTTCGGCCTGCATAGCTAAAATGTCGGCTTCTTCCCAATAATTTGGCATGACAACAGTCGACGCAATCTAAATAGAACAGGCAGGAACACGCGATCGTAAACCAGAACCGAGTCTTCGTCTGTAGACGGTACGTTGTCTGATAATAACCGAAGAAAACCGTTGGTAGTTTGCGGACCAAGACGAGTCGGTTTTTGACAAATTAACGCCTAGTTGTAAGCTCATCGCTGGGTAACACGTGTTACCTGAAACAGGAAACATAAAACGGTTGTATTTCCGGCAGACAAAATACTTAGTTTTCAAAAAAAAAAAAAAAAAAATTACAAAAGTAAAACACGCGCAGAAAGTTGATTTTTGCTCTTTTCGAGTACGACCAAGACTGAATTGTCGCGTTACTCGTTTTTCGGTCTTCCACACGGATCGGTACGATATTTCAACTTTCAGGCGATGATGTTCAGTTTTTAGTGTTATCTTTTGTCCTAGATCGAACAGCCGCCAGCGGTCAAATAACGCTAATACTTTTCTTCTAACAATCCGACATTAAATTAATCTTACCGAACGCTGTAGTAGGTCTAGGTATACGAATCCAATAACCGTCTTAGCTTTTCGTACTCAAAGCAACGCGTATTGATTTTGATGTCACGGGTAGGTACATCAGCAAGCTCCGACACTTCAGCATTACGACGGCGAGTTTTTGGGAGAATTGTGTCGTGATCGTCGTTTTCACTTCTTGATAATTCTATTAAACTGTATCACTGCCGCTCGGACTCGAACTCGGTAATTCTGTATACTAGTGCGAGTCAATTATTCGTATCAGATAGATGTGCATTACTTCATTTTTCATTACTTAGCTCTACTTCTGTACATATGTACGTGCGTAGATTTATTGATAGTAATAACGCATTGGTTGGCGACACGTGATCTATGTAGTCAGTACTCGATAGTTGAATGAAATCCAAATAAGTTATCTAGTACCGTATACTTTTACCTCTTCTGTACTGCAGACATAGCTGGTTTTTCTAGGGTTCAACATTCGCAGCCATGGTACGAAAAAATTGTTCAAAATACATGGACCACACACTTTTAAACCTTCGAACCAATCGAGAAAAAACTTGCGCATTGATATCGTTGTTGTTGTTCATTTTTTTTATCATATCAGTACGTCATTTTCGTTGGCTGCGTTACCTCTCCTCTACCTCTACCCTACTTTATCGCTTAGGACTTGATATTGGATCGAATCGAATTAAGAATTAACTTAGTTCGAGGAGTTAGTCCTCTCCTCGTAAAGAAAATTTATTTTCCATCGATTCGATTTCTTAAAAGCATTATAATTCGTCCGATATGGCTGTTCCTTCTGCGGCTCCGATAAACGACTTGGATGCCGCCGAATTAGATTGGATACTACTGCGTCAACAGTTGGATTCGGAAAGAGAAAAGGATACGTTTATACCGCCGTATAAAAAAGGCATACTATTGAAATTGGGTGAGTAGATTTTATTACAGGTAACACGTTATTATGAAGTCAAAGCACATTGTTTGAGAAAAATGAACGTGTTTCAGGGGTAGCTGCTACTACGATATCATTCGGTTACAGTCTTTTCAACTTCGGCAATACGGGTAAAATGTTTAAAGGAGCAAGCTCGCGGATATTTTTCCAATGTTTGACCCTCATGATATATGCCGCCAATTATTACGATTATTCTAAATCGCCAGAGTACGCTGAAAGAAATAAATTGCTAAAACGATAGGTAGATTTTTCACTATTCGCCTTCAAATTCAAGTCTTGTACGAAGACTCTAAAGTAAAAATAACGCGTACGCAGTTTACTAGACGAGCTACGGATATGTTTGAGTGAAATGTATTTAATCGATTAAGAGCGTATCCGTGCTCCATGAATAAGTTTAAAAATACCTATAAGTGTATCTATTGGCGATTGGTTCTTTATACTACGTGCGTTGTTCAATGTTACATTACTTGTGTTTAGTGTATGATATACTAATAAAAATTGCTTTTCTTTTCGTTTGACTCCGATTTTTTCTTATTCTTTCATAAACACGACGAATAATATATTTTTATAATTTTCTCTTCTCATTTTATTTTTACGGAAATTTGACAAACATGCAACGAGTCGTTATCGCATCTTACAAACGACGGAAAATATTATAGTGGTGAAATTACTCGCACCATCATTTTACATCGATCGTACGCTAATTAAGGATTTTCAATTATCAAACTCGAATCGAATGATTGCAGCAATTTGAAAATTTTTAATACGGATCGTAAAATAAATAACTGCGGCGATTAAAAACATTCGAATCAATGTGACACTACACGATAGTAAACGTGAAAAACGATTACAATGCAGTAAGCAAGTATTCCATGTAAGGAACTAAGTATATCATCGTATATTTCATTTGACAGAATGCAATGTCCATTACTTCATATCCGATGAATCGTGTTTTTCGACACGCAATGACATATGTAGCTAGTCATAATCGTATCTGTCGATTACTTTGAACAATTTTCTATGTAATCGGGTTGTAAAAATCCTATCGCAGAATTCTCCACTCTACGTGTATTGTTTAAATACCTTCTCGACTGTATCAAACTCAATTCCATGTATCTATAATAAGTTAACACGTGTCCATACAGCTCCTTGAGTGCCTAAACGAAAAGATACGAAATCGTGGCTGTAAAAATGAATAAATTAATGAGTAAATAAATAAATAAACAATCAAAAGAAACAAAGCGTACCTACAGACAGTTACGATACGGTATATACAAATAGACGATATTACACTACTAGCGTTAATTCGTCGAAATTTTAAAATAGGCGACTATTAAATAGAGAGTGTACAGCACAAGATTACAATTAAGTGCATACTAGTTCTTACAAAATCACGACTCGGCGCGGCTCACGGCTATATCATTACGCACGACTTGGTTTGCGAATGCAGATCGGAGATGGTAGCTGTCGGATAAATTTGTATCGGCAAATCCCATTTCATAGTCTCAATACCAACGCACTTGGGAGCCAATCTCACGCCGTTCCCGTTTAACGGACTAATATCTTCGGTGCCGCACTTGGCGCAAGTTACAAATTCGAAATGCAACTTCCATTTCAACGACACTGCAAACGTATTGGTATAGTGTCGTCCGTTACTACTTACTAGTGACCAGTTTCAACTGTCTGAAAACCTACCAACGTTTGTATTGAAAACTGGCGTCACGTGTAACGGTATAGGCAGGTTGAGAAAACATTGCTTCAGGTTCAAGCAAAATTCGGTGCAATTATTAAAGGTTGTGACCGCTTTGTCGTGTTTGCTCGTCGTACGATATTTTTCGGAAATAACTTCCTCGCATTGCAAACTGACGATGAACTGGAAATGAGAAGTGAGAAGATGAGCGATTGCAATTTGTTAACGTACAAATACAAGGTATGCAATCGAGTACCTGAACGCAACGCACTGTGCTCGATGAAAAATCGAACGTTCCCACGATATCTTCCCCTAATTTGTAGGTGCTTTTAAATAGGCAAAAGGTAGCCACTTTACCCTTACCGTTGGTAATATTATAAAAGCTGGTACTTCTTCGCGCCGTGATATTCTGAAAAAGCGCCATAAATAGGCACAAATTTTCAAAAAGTCAAAACTATCCGCTTTCCGTCCACGAGTTTGGGAAAATGAATGTACAACTACGTACATACGGTCAATCGCAATATCTTGTACAACTACTCACTTGTAAAATTTGTAATGTCGGTTCCAGTTCTTTATCTTTTTCGCAAATATCTAAAAACGGATTACTTGGAGATAAATCGACGCTGTCTTCGCAAACGTTAACTTCGGGAAAACCTGTCGAGCGTACCGCATAAGGTGGTGAAATTGAAAGGCAAACAATCCGCATTAATAAAGTTCATACGATCAATACCATCGATAACCAGTATCCTAAGGGGTATTGTCAATTCCTTCATCGAGCTGTTGATACGTTGCGTTCCGATCGTAATTTTATACGAATACTTTATCAATTTTCCACGATACGACGGAGGAATTTCATTAGGTAAAGTTTCTGTGTACAAAACTGCAAAAAAAAGAACGCGATTATGGCACACAAAGGATGAAAAAGAATAAAATTGGTTGGAATACTGGATGTGACGTAAGCACAAATCCAAACTCGAGTCTCGACTAACAACTTAATTCGGTGTACTTTTCAACGCAGCGGTAACACACGGTACGGCGACGCTTTCGCTTTCGTTGTCGCACACCCGGTATAAGATGACAAAAAACAAAGGTGTAGCGGGTAATTAGTTTTTCGGTGAAATTAATACTCACAGGATCTACTTTCACCGGGAAAGAGTTTCATGTCGCAAAACAATATTTTCGGTTCTGTTTTGAATACTGTAACACCAGTGTCATCTCTGCACGGGTAGAAGGATGTATCTGAAAAACGACCAATTTTCGGCGGAAAACATTATACCCGCATTTAGTCACACGCACCCACGCATGGCGCCAAAGGAAAACCAATGCCTTACCACTATTGAATGGACGAGAGGTTTCGTTTGCAACTTCTGCGCTGNGTTTTACAAGAACAATGAATTTGAGCACTCGATAGAGCTAGAGTTTCCGCATTTCTAAAGAGTAAGTACATTTCGCATAAAAGCATCTGAATTCACTTTTTCGTGACAAAAAGAAGAAAAAAAAACATGTACAAGTTTACGCAATTCGTAGCAAAATTTCACCGCTTACTTGTATTCATTAGAAGGGGTCGAGCCAGGTGTTGAAAGTGACTTATTGGTGAAGGTAATGCAACACCCGACACTGTCTCCAGGTAAATATACCGGACCACCGATTAGCTTCGCAGCTATTTCAATCATTCTCCAGCTCCACACAATCTGTAGTAAGTACCTTTGTTTGTAAGTAAGTACACACTTTCTAACTGTATTCTTATAATTATTGAAAGCAACGGACAAACTTTACTCACCCTTACATAATGACACCGACTGACACTGAACAAGCATCCAGCAAACTTTTTATCGTTTGATGATAATTCACGCACTTGCACTTATCCCAATTCCTGATAAACTCTTTTCTCGTTTCTCTCATGACAGCTCACGACACGGCGCTATTATCATTACGAGCCGAAAATAGGAACCGATCACTGATCAGGGTAGAGCAGAAGACCGGAACCAAAACGACCGAACATTGAACACGGCGATTAGGTTACGTTACGTTGTATGTTACGTTCCGTGTCTTCACGACGTCGACGGTTGAAGCCTCGTCACACTCATAACCATTTATAAAGCTAAGTGCTGCCTGCGTCTGCGGTGAAGTGCGGAGCTGATCGTGTCCATTCCAGACGTTTTGGGTTTAGGTTTTCAGATTTGACGAGTGTTTTGTATAGTTTTATGCTTCTGTTTTTGTAGTAATTCCGTACTAATTCGTGTTCAACATCAATTCCGAATTCACCGTCGTTGAGAATTAATTTCGGATTTCAATAATGGAGAGTTGAAATTTCGAATTTTACTGCGAGAATAAGACGTTCAAAATTTAAAATAATCTACCTAATCAATAGCAAAAAATATGGTGTATTGTGGCGACCGCTTTTCGTAAATTTGTGTCTCAGTCGCTGCCTTTAAAAAGTATTACAACTCGCGAGCAAGCTGCGGTACAGCATTTTTCATCATGAACGGAATAGAAACGGTTAGTATAGTGATTCAGATTTACGAACGCTAAATTCAACTTGACATATTACTATCTCGTTGCGTTACAGTCGTCGGGTGATCTCGGCGATAAGTCTGCTTGTACCAACGTGATGGACAGCGAAACTCAGCTAACGAACGGAGTACAAGAGAACGACCGCGAACGCGTCAAAGATGGTAAGCAGCTAAGTGTACTTACCGATGCGATTCGCCTCCGCTGCGAGTCTACGACGATGATCGCGTTAACCGTACTTACGATATGGCCTTAAATGTTTTAGGTGAGAATGAAAACGGTTCGGCTTTTCTTTCGGCTCCGATAAACAATTTCATACAAACTGGAAATTTGATTACCGGTCAGTATTTGCCTCTAATCGAGGCGACGTTTTATATCTGCTGTACGCGAGCATTCTCAGCAACGATGTAAAGCGCCGCCGATTTGTTGTTCAGTATTTACAATGTACTCTACCTTTACGACGATGCGAACATTTACTTGTAGGACCTGGAGCGCGGTACGGAATTTTAGGAGCTTTAGGAGCGCCTCTTCCAAAATTAACCAGCGAGCAACAAGACGCCGTTAACCACGCAAAAAAGTACGCTATGGAACAAAGCATTAAAATGGTATTGATGAAGCAAACGTTGGCCCATCAGCAACAGGTTTGCGTTTTATTATAACCGATCATTATTACGCCTCGTTTGTTATTTAATAAGCAGAAGAGTGCGAAAATGACAAAACGAAAACGAATTTTGTTTTAGTTGATGGCCACGCAACGTAACCAGGTTCAAAGACAGCAAGCGCTCGCCTTGATGTGCAGGTAAGGAAAAGAAAAGAAAAAAAAAAGGACTTGTTTGTAAAAGATATCAGCACGCGGTGTTATTATTACAGAGTATACGTGGGTAGTATCAGTTTCGAGCTAAAAGAAGACACTATAAGACAAGCGTTTTCGCCTTTCGGTCCGATCAAATCTATCAACATGTCTTGGGATTCGATTACGCAAAAGCACAAAGGCTTCGCTTTCGTCGAATACGATATTCCGGAAGCGGCGCAGTTGTCTTTGGAGCAAATGAACGGCGTCATGTTGGGTGGTAGAAATATCAAAGTGGTGAGTAATAGTAGTAGTGGCGGGTCTTGCTCTAACCGCATAAAATAATGCGCGTATAGAGATCGTTAAATACAAATTAACGCGCGGATGTAGGTTGGTCGGCCGAGTAACATGCCGCAAGCTCAATCGGTTATCGACGAAATCACCGAAGAAGCGAAACAGTACAATCGTATTTACGTGGCCTCCATTCATCCAGATCTAACAGAAGACGACATAAAAAGGTTGGTGGCGCATCTATCGCGTATTTACATTACGTTTCTAGAGTGTAGCTANTTTTTTGTAGCGTATTCGAAGCTTTTGGGCCGATAAAATCTTGTCGATTACAGCCGAGTAGTTCGCCTCACCGACACAAAGGATACGGTTTCATCGAGTACGAAACGAAGCAAGCTGCGCAAGAGGCGATAGTGTCGATGAATCTGTTCGATTTAGGCGGCCAGTATTTACGCGTCGGGCGAGCTATCACGCCGCCGAACGCGTTACACTCGTCGTCCACGTCGGCGAGCCATATGCCGACGGCTGCCGCCGTAGCCGCTGCCGCCGCCACAGCTAAAATACAGGCTATGGACGCGGTCGCTACAAACGCCGTGCTCGGCATTACAAAGTTGAGTTCGCAGCTGGGAGCGCAAACGGTAATACCGGCCGCCTTGCCGGCTTTACAGTCGATCGCGCCTACCGTAGCACCGGCTTTGGCCGCAGCCTCTATTACGTCTTCGGCGGTCGGACTGCCGTTGCCGGCCGCCACTATACCACCTCCCGGTATCGCCATTCCGCACCAGATTCGAGCCCCCGTCCCCATCATACCGAGTACGCCGGCCGTTATCGGGTCGCCGGTCATATCGGCCGTATCTGTCGCAGCCGCAAATCCCACTACAATCGCCACGTCTGCTCCTTTGTTATCTTCCCAACTTGGCGGAGGCGGCGCTGGCGTCGGCGCCGGCGCCGGTGCTGGTAGTGGCGGCGCCGCAATTGTAGGTAGTACTACCGGTGCAGTAGCGACTACCAGCGCCGCGACCACCGGTGGCGGTATTGCCGCCGCCACAGCCGCCGCATCCGGACTCAGTTTACAAGTGGACGCCATGAAACGCGCTCAAGAACAAGCCAACGTAAGTACCTAACTTACCATTACCTGCGTTTAAAATGCCGTATCGCCGAAACGTACCGACCGATTTTTACGCGTTATTTTTTCCAATTTACCATTAGCAAAAAAAACAAGAGGAGCTGCAAAAGAAATTATTAGAAGACGTCGAACCTCAAACTTTACAACAACAAGAGAATATTTCCATCAAAGGACAAAACGCCAGACACTTGGTAATGCAGAAATTGATGCGTAAAGTCGAAGTAAGTGGAATTACGTTTGCTCGTAAGTAAGTATAACCGTTTACAACGCTGTATGTTTATTCGTTGTACGCAGAGCAAAGTGGTCATTCTTCGTAATATGGTCGGTCCCGAAGATGTGGACGAGTCGCTTCAAGAAGAAATTCAAGACGAATGTTCCAAGTAATTTTTTAAAATGCTTTCTTAGGTACTTCCCTCCGCCCCACCCCCACTCCCCCGGTTCGTTGTACTCTCGTACCGTACGGCGCAACTGATGCGAGTAAACTGTTTCGTTTTTTGGTTGGTGAATGAAAAGTTCGTACCTGATAATTTTCTTTGAAAACATTTTTCCAAGTTATTTTCAACGTGTGAACGGCCAAATTC
>JAAOIU010186342.1:4176-22778 GCA_018107765.1 Hypogeococcus pungens | reverse complement strand
AAGCTACGAGCCTCGCCAGCGACTAGTGTGAATTAGAAAATATGCGATCGCGTTTCAGGCCTATTTAATTTGAAAAAGAGGTTAAATCTGGGGTCGCAAAAATTTTTCAGAAAATTGTCAGAAATTGAAAAAAAAATGAAATGATTTTTTTTAAATGACTGGAAATTTTTCAGAGATAAAAGTTGAAATTTTTGAAGAAAAAAAATTATAAATTTTTCAAAGTCCGGAGAAAATTTTAAAGAATTGTAAATTTAAATGAAATAGAGAATTTTTCGATTTGGCAGCCTTTTTGCTTTGTGCACAAGTCCTGGCTCAAGGGCAGTCTTTCACAGACGAAAATTCAAAAGTTTTATATTTTGACTCCCGTAAAAACAAATCTCATCCATAACGTTCGGTGTAAAGTTTTTAAAAAAAAATTATGCACATTACTCAAGGCTTTACGCGTTTAATCACCTCCAAATAAACGCACGTGCATGCATACGTCAGCCTATAACGTATATCTACCAATACAAATATATCGAAATACGTACGCAACTTCCCACATTACTCAATCCGTACATATAAATTAATCTCGTCATAGTATACCGAAGATACGATTAATTACCGCGAGCGCCATCGCCAACCCGCGTACACGCAGCGCACTAAAATAGGTATCNTTTTTTTTTTTTTTTCGTCATCGAAAAAATATTCTCAGCAAGTGATAAATATCAATACGATATGCGTCGCGATTAATCAGCACCATCCCCTCGGTAGATCTGGGCGGCGAGGTGAAAACGCATGCTACATAATTACACAGCTACCGTGTATTTTGCATCCCGCCAGGCGAACAAAATCCTAAAATATCACCACCTGAGCCATTATCTCATTCAAAATGCCATCAATTACCATGCTTTTGTTTATTTCCACATGTACTACGGAATAACGCTGTAATTAAAATTATTCGCCGATATTATCACGCCACGGGCATCGCGTATAGCTTTGTACAACGCGGCGGCGTGCGAAAATACGCGCGTAGCGTAACGCTAATTGAAGCTATAACGAGTGCTACGAGTTTACTTGACACCTCGTTCCTATGTTCTCTAGTTTCAAATTGTTTTCGGAGTATTTTTTGTTTCTGCATTTTACTGAATAAGGGTTAGTAAAAATGGTGCGGATCGCAGCACAGGCGAGAGAAAATCGTTGAAAAAAATCTTTGACACGAAAAATCAGCGAAATTCCTAATTGCTTCGGGTCTGGTTCTAGTTGACTTCGCGTGCTGGCTCTTCAAAGTCGCGGCGCGTGAGTACAACGTCATATGTCTTGTGAAAAATGCATTCAATTTATAAATAAACTTGCTCGCCACGATGCTTGAATTGAGCCAGTCCTCAGAAGTTTTTTTATAAAAATAAAAGTGAAAAAATGTTAATTATTTCTCATCAATAGCCATTTTCTTCTCTTGATTCGCCCCCTTCAAAGATGATTTTTTTCTGCGCTTCACATAATAATGCGTTTATTCGGCCACTGCGAGAGTTACATTCGACTTTGAATTTCATTGGGTGAACCTCCCCCTCTCCTTCACAGTCTTGTTTGATGGCTGGAAAATGGCACATTTACAGACATAGAAACGTCATACACCATACAGTTCAAACCCTTGCGAATTTTTCCAATTTAATTTTCGCCCAACATGATTCAACACCCTGGAGCTATATACGAACACATTCGAACATAGCTCGCCGCCATGAAGACTGCCACCAGACATCGTCGAATATACATTACCGAAAGTATCGTACCGCAGTGGAAATTCAATCTTCGATTTTTCCCACCGCGTTTATGTCGTTTGCCTTATGTTTCGCCCTGTCTAGCTGTGCCTACATGTCTGACCCTGACCCCCTCCCCCTCTGGTCACTCAGTCGAATACATTGCTCACGGTATGAAATTGAAACAGCATTTTTAGTTCGTCTTTTGTACGAGCGAAGCAAAAATTTAATTTGAACATCGAATGTCGCTGAAACATTCTCCCTCCCACCTCACTCCCCTTACTTAAGTCGCTTCGAGTTTGAAAAGCAAATCTTTTTTCTTGTTCGTTGTTACGCACGATCGTGGTAGAACGGGGCCGGAAAATTAAGACGTTACGACTATCTAAGTAGGTATATTTACAGCGTGGTTAAGCGACTGTACACCGTGTAGGGTACATTTATCTTACAAGTTGCGCGTCTTCGCTGGCTCTATTTTCTATTCTGTATACATGGAGTTCAACTTGCACGAAGGGAAAAAATAATTTATCGGGTATAAATCATTAAGAACGGCGTTTTGTTTCAAGTGCACTTGCTCGTACATGGATTGTGAAGTCGAACATCATCCGTGTACCTTATATACCGGTCTACCTGGTTTTATTAATGATATCACTAGTATAAACCGGGTGCTTGTAAGCTCCTATCCCTCTGTATGGTATATTATTAGGAATAATATTAGCTGGATTATGTGGTGGTAAAATGAATATAGGATGTCTATTGCTCGTTTTACACACGGTAGGTACATGTGTACTGTATCTATATATGTATACACGCTGCTGAACGGTAACTTGAATTCTTCATCTCTGCGGAGCATACACAAGTGGGACGAAAAAAAGACATAGTTGTGCAGCATAATATACTCTCATTCGGAATCAGTGAAAAGCCACTGACGAGCAGTCAGAATTGCAGCACAAGGAGAATCAGTGAAAATATTCCTAAAACTTCAGTGAAATTTCATTGATTATTCTTTGGCAAATTTCACAAAAATTTCAGTGATGAAATTTCTGAAATTTTTCGCTGATCTTGGTATCAGTGAAATATATTTTCACTGATTCTCCTTCTACTGCAATTCTGACCATTTGATTATTTCCAGCAACTTTTTCATCCGACAGAACAGGTCCCATAATGAGTGAATTGATTGCCGAACAAATACACAAGGCGACTCCGCTATGCTATGACCAAAGTGGTATCAATTGTGTTCTATTTACGAGGCGCTGCCGAAAAGAAAAAAAAACACCTACAGACTTAGCGCGAAAAAGAAATGAAAATCTATTACCTGCGTACACGACATATATAGTAATGAGTACGCCCCGTTATAAACTGTTGACAAGTATAGATTACTTTGCGCTTTCGTATCGGGGAGCTTTTGTTTTTCAAACCCTGGGCGAACGGACTCGTAAATTCGGGATAAATTGGAATTTTAAATAGGTCTTTAATCAAAAGGCCAAAAGTACCTCCCATGGATCACGCAATACTCCCATAAACAGTAGAGAGCTTCGTGATTAAGCTTTCATTGTAGCAACTGACAACGGTATCGTGTTTATCTTAATAAGTCGCGAATATCGCGAGCTACACGTGCTATACCTATATCGACTATGCCGCGTATATATACTCGTTCTGCTAAAATGGCCGGAAGTAAGGCGAGAATTTTTCATTTATAGTGGAAATTTTAATGCGAAACGGAACCACCGAATTAAGGGGTCTCGATGAAGCGAACGCAGGCAGGTTGGGAAAAAAATAGCCCGAGCTGGCCAAATTAATGGATCAATAGCGTGGAAAATTTGTTTGAATTCAACACGAATCGAATTTCCAAGTGGTTTTCTTGAAACAACATCGTTACCTTGATTCCGGTAGGTATACCTTTCGGAAGGCGCTTGTTAATTTAATTGCTCTTTAGATATTTATACCGAAGGTACATATATCTATATATAACATCACATCACCTTTATGTACCCGGCCTCTGTCAAAGGATTAAATGAAAACTGCTGACTCTTCTCATTTTAACTTCATTATTTCACTTTTTTTCAAATGAAAAGAATTTTTATTTTTTTATGTTACAGTTACTGGGATCTATCAGATTTTTGAGATAAAAAGTATAGAGCTGGGGAGGATTTAGAAATGAGAAACACTCGCACTAAAATTCAAAAACCCACGTAGGCCTGCAGAGTGCTTAAATTGTAAAGTTGCCAATAAAAATTATTTATTTTCAATTTCAAAAACTTTTTTTTTTTTTTAATTTAAAAAAAGAAAAAGAAAATTGAATCACCTAAATAAAATTTTCCTAGATAATTAGTTTATCCAAAAAAAAGAAGACCCTGCCATGTCATAAAAATTGAAATCTCCTTCAAAATGAAAAATTTAAATTCTTTTTGAATTTATATTCGTGTGATATATTGAACTTGAAGAGCACACGTATGTAAGTTGGTATAAGGTGTATATTAGTACGCAAAACATGTTCAACAACCGACTACCATAATATGTGTATGCGATCCAGTGGCGGAAATTTTTTTTCTCGGGCATTAATTAATCGGATTCCTACGTGTTTTGTTTAATGTACGTGTAGATAAAATAACAATTTCATTGCTTGTACCAATAAAGCCCGTATTGTTCGTGTCGCCGGGGCCACGTTTTAATTAGTCGGATTATAAAATTCGATACTGAATGGAAGACTGTGCCTTGCTCGTAGCTGTCGACCCGATCAAACAATAATTAATTCATTATGTATATTCCATTCAAGAAAATAAAACAAAGAGAGGAATAAAAAAAATCAACACGCTCGTCTCCATCGTTCCTCCATTTACATATATGAGAGGTGGACTTCGCGCACCGTGCAGGTGAATATCGTGAATGTGCGAGCTCGATGGTAACGATGCGTAAGAAGATGTGCGAAACATTTATACAATCTAATCCATCCGTATTCTTTCTGTGCATTTTTATGGGCACCTAATCTGGAAAAATACCCCAAAAAACGTGTGGCAATTTGAAACCCATTTCCAAGGCTGTTTTTCGAAATTTGCGAGTTTTAGCGATAAAATTGGAATGAATTTTTGAAACTTTACGAGCATAATGGTAGTCAGAATGGCAGGCCTACCGGTATTCCGCTGCAGCCATACTAGGTATCATTTTTTAAAAGAGATGTGTAAGCCACGCAGTTCTCGCATATTTAACCACATACTTGCGGATCTGATGATACGTAGATGGAAAAAATTCATTTCGGAATTAATTTTTGGCCACACATATGTTGTTTTCTATGTGCAGTACATACGAGTAGGTACGGTAATGATTCTGATTAATTTACCAATACAGGTGAATGAATCCTCGAGTTCGTTCAATGTATGTATTTATGCGAAGTACACCTTCAATCACGCGAATTCCACGTACACCTTCGCATTAATCAAAATAACAGTGTGGTTAGATTGTATACGACGCAGTCTAAGCGATTACGTGCTGATCGGCAGCCTGGCAATTCATCCAGTTCTAATAATTATTAAATTGAAGAGGTGCGGTCCTCCCACAATTTTGGAGGGTTAAAAATATTTTGAATTCGAGCAGAACATTTCAAGCATTTTCTGGGTACTGGAAGATTTTTTTCTCGGCAGCAGGAAATGTTTACTGAGAGACGGAGTTCAAAAAAAAAGTGTTTGGAGGGAAAAAAATGAAAAATTTTGAAAAATAATCTCAAATTATGTATGTATAAAAAAAAAACTGCCAAAACTGAAAAAAATGCAAAAAATATCGTTTTTGGTTAAGGTACCATAGATGAGATTGAGCCAAAGTTTTCTCCAGTTTACCTCATAATACATGGTGTTGACTTCTTAGCGTGTCTCGTATTCTGCGTAAAAAAAAAGAAACAGAAATAACTGGAAAAAAATTGTACAAAATTCCAAGTCATGAGGAAACTTTGAAAAGAAAAATCAATTGAAAATTAATGAAAAAGATATATTTGAATTAACTTAAAAAAAAAAAAAAAAATGGGATCAACACGAACCAAAACCAAAATCAAAAAAGTGACCAACCAAGATGCCTTCCTGAAGTGAACAATCCTTTCTTCAAACATTTAATCCGTTTCTTTGGTTTGAAAAGCTAAAAAAAATACTTACTATAAATTACATATTGAAATACTAAGTATAATTATTCCTTTGAAAGTTCACGTGAGCTAATTAGAACTAAAAAATATTTTTTTATTCTAGTCAGGTATTTATCTTTATTAAAATTTTCAACTTACCAACAAAATTCAATCGTTTTTATTTTCAAAATCACGGTTAGTTAATCACACCAATGAGATGGCAGTGGCATACCAGTATTCGTAATTTCGATCCCTAAAGAATCGGTCGCTGTTCCTTTAGCGTAGTAGATTGGTCTCTTTGGAAAATACCCATCTCTGCGGTCCCACTTATCTAAGTCTAATTGCTCGAAATATGAATGTTTTATTTCCGCGGGAAAGATTTTTTCGTTTTGGTAAAATACACCGATGAATCATTTTTTTTTCCAACTTTTTCAACAATCTCATTCGAATAGCAGTTTCGGTCATTCGTTCGTAGTACCTATATCGTTTCATGCCTCGATTGCTGTCGGTTGCTCGAATGCGGACGAAGCGAGGCTTCGAAATCGCTTGATTAATAACTTCGCAACATATATATTTGTTTATTTTCTCTAGAGGCAAGCCATATATCACGATCGTGAAAAATCGCGTAATGAATGAGCGCCGCGTAATATTTATACGTACGTGTATATCAATAGCAGCTTGAGCCAAGTATAGAGATACATAGGAGGTGGCCTTGCGCCGGGCGTCATCATTTTGGATTCATTTTTTAAATTCTTTTTGAGCTCCTCCTTCATTCTCTTTCTTTTTCAAAACTCATTAAAAAACTGAAAAATTGAAGTGAGTAGCTGCACATTTATCAAAAATTTTCAATTACAATTTTTAAAATTTGAGATTGAAAATTCGTCAGTTGAAAAATCCAGAAAATATATAAAAGATTATAAAATATCAAAGGAAAAAAAATACTCAACTACTTTTTACTTATTATCGAAAAAATATTCAATCGAGATCAACATTCAAAAACTTTTCAAAATTCAATGATTGTTTGGAATATTTTGTGAAAAGTTACCGAAATCACTCTTTTTGAATGCTTCGAGGTGATGCTTGCTAGGGTCGAGAGGGATAAATGATTTTAATTTCAAGTCATTCATATTTTTTTTTGCTTCACTTTCATGTTTTCTCGTCGAATTCAGGATAACAGGAATTTCATACGGCACATTACAAAGTGGCAGACATTCTAACCTGATGTAGGTCTTGACAATAAGCACAGTTTTCCAAGCTTGAAATTTTTTAATTTTTTTCTATCGTTGTTTTGAAAATAAAAAATTTAAAACGCATAAAACTGTAGTGTAACCAAATTACCAAGAATTTTACTTTTTTCAAGTACTCTCTAAACCAACATACCGTGGATAATAATTTTAAAATATAGTGGAATCGTCGCCGTTATACTTGCCAAGTTTTCCAAACTCGCCAGTTTCCTCTTTACTGCTGCTTTTGAATTATTCACCGAAATGAACACTTCAGGTTGCTTGGAGGATTATATTTCTACGTTGAGAAAACGTTCAACTCTCCTTCTTCTCTTTTATTATGTGATTTGACTTTCCCATCTCTCGTTTTATATCTTCATTTTGAAAAATTGCAAACTACGACGTAGGCGGTGCTTTTCGCAATCAAGATGTATTTTTGTCCTACCTTGAAGCTATGCAGTCTGACTTAATCTGAAGGAAAGAACCTGATTCGATCGTTGAACACGGTAGCCTTTACAAAGAGAACGTTTTGAAATTTTTTTCCCACCTAATATACTCCTCATGGCTACAAGACTATAGCACGAGACATGGGTACGACACGCGAGCCAAATGATTAAATCAAACTCGGGCTAAATTCTTTTTTTTTCTGCTGCGATTTTTCACTCGAAACCCATCGTATGTTTACTTTATGTGCATTCTAATACATACATACAATTAGATATACGTAGGTACACGTAGTACGCAGTCGACGGTCTCGTATATCTGTACACGCTTTACAGCAATTATCGACGTCGGTAAATTAATTCATTTTGCTCCTCACACATAAGAACCGAAAAGGCAGTATACGAAACAGCATATGCGAGTTCAAATCTGTATAGTAATTACTTTGAACAAATTCCATAAAATCTCCTAAGTTGAAATTTTCCCCCGAAGCAGCCGCGTGGCATGTCGTATTGTACTTTTGTACACCTTTACCTACACGTCGTCGGCGCCGCCTGTCTGTGTAATTCTATATAACAGATGCGAACGTGATTCTGCTTCGTTTTACATACCTAACTTTTTAAATACCCCGTTGTATACGTCGCGTTCTAGCGAGTTTGTGTTGAAAAGAGTTGTACTAAATTTAATGCGAATCTGACGTCTGTATAATCAACGTTATGATTGAATTTGCACAGATTTTCACCCGAAAATATGATTAATTCGGATGAAATGTTGATTAACTGGATTGAATATTAAAGAGAGATTTTATGGTGGCTTGAATTTCCAATTTTTTTGTTTTTTGAACATAGTACAGAAACAATTGTTCATTTTTAGAGAGACAGTTATGCCCAGTTTTTAACAAATAAAACTCAAATCAGATTTCTGATTGAGTAAGGAAAAAAGGAAGAGAATTTTATGTCAAGTCCTGCGAAAAGTGAAACGTACATAGTTCTTTTTTTTCGATAATTTTGCAGCATGAATTGTGCGCATTTTTCGAAAAATCATAATTTGATAGCAGAAGGGAGAGCGCATTCCATGTCACGTCTACGAGTACTCAGGTTGGAATGGTCGCAAATAGCCATCCTTGCCCATTCCCTAATTGTAAAAAGTTGCATCGAAAGTTGAAATGAATCATGTATCCTTCAGCAGGACAAATTCTAAATCGTCCTTAATTTTCATTTGCCTCGCTTTACCTGTTGCGCAAGAGTTGCTGATCAGAAGGTGGCAGGCGAGGACTGCATGTTGCTCCTTGGCTAAAGTTTTACGTTATATTCCGGTTTGAAAAATCTGGACAAACCTTTTGGTAATGTTTTGAGTGGCGTAGATATGAGCGAAGTGAATATCTGAAACTTGTGATCAAGTTGAGAGATTTTTTAGATTTCGTATATATTGTTTCAGTAGAATACTTTCGTATTCGAATTTCGACTGCTTTGTAGCGTATTTGCTGAACTCAGGGTCGTAAAGACCCGGCTAAAGATCAGTACGTTACGTGGCATCAGTGGAATATCATCGCCAATCAACGTACAATGTCAATGTTGAAACTACTTTTTATTGAATTATGCGTTCACTGTGAGGCCCATCTCGGAACTCAGAGTTTTAACGACCCGGTTAGCGATGGGACTAGGTCACACGGTACTTGCAAGAAGTGCACATTCAATTCAATCCTACGTAATTATTCAGATGAACAAATAAGCTTGACGTATTTTGATGAGCAACTCTGTAAGACGCAAGTATGATATATGTATATCTACCCACATGGGTTCATTATTCGATTTTCACCGACGATTGTGTCAGGTAAGCTGAATCAATTCATTTTCACATCCGATGCACTAAGGAAGACGATGTGCAGATAAATGATTTCCTGTTTTTTATATTGTAATTTTTGTGTGCCTCGATCTTGCTAAATTATTTCATTGTGCTGAAAACCTTCAAAATGGAATTCTACTGTCTTCTTAGACAGTAATGTTTTACCAAGAATTTACAGTTTTTTCGCGTATTTGCCCCAACGAATGAATTTTACTTTTCTGAACATTAAACGTTTGTAAATTGAAGCGGAGAAATAAGGACTTGAAAAAATGAAAAAACGAAAAAAAGAAAGAAAATTTGAAAAGGAAAGAAAGAGAAAAGGAATCCACTGCAGGAAAAAATGAAAAAAAAATTATTAAATACTGGAAGAAAAAAAAATATTCAAACGAAATGAGCTCAAAAAACCTCTCTCAAAAAAATAAAAAAGACAACTGACGAAAAAAAAAATGGAAATAGGGAAACGATAACGAAACGCGTGAAATTAAGATTCGAGAATTAAAAAAGTGTTATCAAAGTTGTTCGGACGATAGTAATCGAAATAACACAAAAAAAGAATACTGTTTTAATGGATTATGTTTAAGCTATAACGGAGAATTACATGAACGCCGCGCTTCGATGTATACGAAGTCAGTAGATATGCAAACTGAAACTTACGAAATATGAGCAAAAATTACTGGTACAGTTAAAGAAAGAATTTACCGTAAACTGGAGTGACTTTGCACTCTTTTAAAAATGCCGCAGTTAATTCAATTACGCTGAAGGCGCGAGGTTGGCAACACTGCCAACATTTTTGTTGTGAACCTCTGTCACCTTACTACCTTGCTGTGCAAAAGTTGGGTCAAAAGTAAATATGAAAAATACATAAAAGAAAATCACAGTTACCTATTAAATTATTGTGTAAAATTTATCGCTTCTCTTGTTTTGATTCATTCTTTGGTAATGTTACCCGTTGCAAGGCGTTCTAAACTTGTTTTGTGAATTGTTCTAACCAAATGACATTGTTTTTCTGATGCCAGTTTCATTTAAATATCGAAACTAATGAAGTGTGCAAAGTCACCCCAAGTCAGGGTGACTTCGGTCACTTTTTTCAAAAATCCTCTAAATTAGAAAAATTGTCGCCTCGGGGGTCGCGTGAGTGGAATGTGTTGCCGGAGGTCCCGCTGAATTTTAGAAAACGTTTACCTCTCCTAAGCCCAATTATTTGGAGTGGGGGAATTTTCTAAGTTGAAAAATGTAAGAAAAGTGAGCAAAGTCACCCCAGTTTACGGTAGGTACTCAAAATTTGATATTCAATTTTCAACTAACAAATAAATTAAGGAAAACATTTTCAAAAAAAATGGGCACAAAAAGTTTTTTTTTTCAAAAAAATAGGCAGTATGTAATAAATGTTGAAAACAAAAACAATACTTTTTCAAAAAGCATTCCACAAAAAAAGAAAAAAGAAAGAAAAAAGAAAACGTATAGATTGATGAAATTACATACCTACGTATCGCAGTTATCATTTGAGACAGCATGTATTCAAAAAAAAAAAAAAAAAAATCACGTAATAATGAACATTAATTTTGCATTTTCATGTTCGAGAAAATGACACTCACCATTAATTATCTCACTTCGAAAAACGAATTAACCGAAGCATAGATGCTTTCGTTCAACTCAAATTCGCTTCTAATTGGCATCAAAAATCTGCTTTCGGATGCGGAAATCGACGCCAATAACGTCTTCGAGTTTCCTCCTCTTTGAATTCGCGGTTTTTGCGGTCCGAGCCGAACGAACGAAACACGAAAGTCATCCGACAAAAGGGTAACCTGATCGCGTTCCCGCTGCGTTTTCATTCGCGCTGATGTAGTGGAAATTGTACTCTCGCATACTCGTAGGCTTATGTATGAGGAGGCCTAATCAAGCATTTTATTGCACCTGTACGGTGGGATCATTAACAAAACAGAAGTGGTGGTGGTAGTGGTAGCCACCAGCCAGCTAACGACCGTGTATGCCTTACTAGCGACCTTTTTGCAGATTGCAGACGCACCGTGTTGCGGTTTAACCCCAGATATAGGCGTGTGTGTGTGCGATAATTAAAAAGAGATCCCTTCTTCTCGGCTGTCCATTTTACGTGTCTCATCTCTTATTTATGTTCGAGATAGTTGGACTTCCAACGTGTGGATAAATTGATAAGTTAAATCGTTTTCGTAGGTATTATCCAAAGTTGAGTGGATATCTGGTATCTAAGTAGGTACGTATTTGTGTCAAAAATGAAACATCTCCATTCTCCAAGTTTATGAGTTTGATTTATTCGAGTTTCAGTTGGAAGCATTTCATTCCTTATTTCTAGATTCGGTTCTTTTTATTGAAAACAAAACCTGAAAACGTTGTCGCTCATGTTGAAAGTAGATGAAGAGCTGATCGTTGATGTATTTCCGAAAGATAGGTTTCCATCGAAAATCAATAGGATTTGCCAAAGAAATAAGATAATATTCTTTTTGTTCTTTCTTCTTCAAGAAATCCAATGCACCTAGTTTTTCTGAAATCAGTTGTTTCAACAAGCCTTAGTCGAGCGACCGCAAAAGATCTAGAACCGGATTAACGTTGTATGTTGAGAATACCCATCCATAGGTAAGGTATAGATATGTATACCTACATACGAGTTCATCGGTGACAAATTAGTAACATTAGAACGGACTCGGCCGACAAATTCACACCTCGGCCGACAGTTCGCAGACCTTTTTTAATACAAAGTCGACCGACCGGCGAGTTGATCGCGTCAGTCATTAATATGACCGGCATAACACAATCGAAGCGCCGCGTGTATCCAAAAAACACGATTAAATTACCAATACCACCTGAGAGAGTGGAACCATCATAAAATATCCTCTGCCACGAGTACGACATACCCCGTCATAGAAACATTCCACGTTCTCGTACTGTTAGAACGTTTAATATGTATGTACGTATTTTTTGTGCGTCGCTGTGTGTGTGCGAAGTAATGACACTTTATTACTCTCACGCCCATGTCCGCCGAAAAAGTACATACAAGATTGTCGTAGTTTTGTGTTACGAAATTACCCTCCGATGCAAATTTGTCTCTGCGGATATGAAATGGTGTTCTGCTGCGGGGGTGATACGAGCCTATTTTACGCCTACTACCTAGTCATATGCCTCGAAGCTTGGCGAACGATATTTCATCCCAGAATAACGAAAAGCTAAAGTCGTTCCGTGGTTTAGAATCGCTTTGAAAGAATTCCCTTTTTCATTGGCGGGGAAAATATGGTAATTCTCCCAATGATTTTAAAGAATTGAATTCTTCAAAATGGAATCGTGAGAAGAAATCTTGAATGAATATTTTCAATAAAGTCAATTCATTTTTTTCATAATAAAAAATTTATAATAATGAATTTTTGAAAAATATTTCTCCAAAAAAAATTTTCAATTGCTATTTTCGTTTCAAACAACTAGTCTCTCACGTTGATCATCGCAGAAGCCACCCTAACCCTCACCTTTGTCACAACTAAATGTCACGTGATCAATGACGTCATACTTGGCAGACCTATTAATCAATCAGAATAATTGCTCTAAAACTCGTTCATTCACCACCTTCAACAGTCTTCCAGCACCACATTTAACATGATATTCCTTTTCATGGCATCGAACAACTTTTTTGACCAGAAATTTTCGAATATCTACAGTTGAAGAGCTACTCCATTTTTTTACAGAAAAAGAGATTATGGTTGGTCTTTCTTTGTGTAAAATTTAACGGAGGATCAACTACACGCATCGCATCGTTAGAACCGAAAACACATTCCTAACACCTCAAAACTGCGATTGAAGTTGGTATTTTACTTCAAAACGCACGAAAAGTGCTCGTTATCCAAGTCCACATTTTTTCATTATTCAGTTCATATGCGTTTACTATTATTTTCCGAACAGAACGCACTAACAATTTCGTTTTCCCCCACCTCACCCCCAAAAGGTGTTAAATTTTAAAAAAGCACATGATTCAAACTCGTATTCTTTCGCCTGATCCATTGATATCACATTTCACCCCCTAACCTCTTGTCTCCCCCATTTTGAGGTTTTTAACATTTTCTGAACATTTTGAAAAATTGAGTTGGTGCGTTTTGAAGTAAAGTTCCTCAATTATAAACGAGTAAAATGAAATAATGTAATTCGGGAAATTCGAAAATTAATGAAGTAAAATGAGGAATATTTTATATTAGCATGAAAAAGTTAGTCAAATGCAGTTGACAGAGAGGCACCTCGCTCAAATCCACCTGACGAATCTGCTGTACGCATGCGCAACGTAACATCGTGCCAGTCAACCAGCCGACGGCCGACTTGCCGCCAGTCGCGTGTCGTATCTTCGTACCGGCGGTGTGTTACTTTTATCGTGTATAACTGCGGGCTTGTTCGAAAAAAAAACACGTTTTGCATTGCGCGTATTTTATTCGTTTGTTTTGCTGTTCGTTTTGGTTCGAATGATTTCTTAATTTTCAAATTGCAACTCGATTTTCGAAGTAATAATTCAGTATACTTGAGTGTACGTGTTCGTGCGATTTAATTGTGAGATTTTGATTTTTTCATTTGTGCTTTTGCTTATCACTTCGTTCGTTGTAGAATGACATTGTGTTGTTCGAATTTTTTTTTATATAATATTTCGAGGATGTTGATAGTGTGACTAGTGCATATTCGTAGTATTGTTCAAACTTGTAGTAGTTTGAATCCAAAGGATATTCCCACTTCGAGGATAATATTATACGAGTGAGTTTTCATATTGATATTTCTTTAAGATTACTTACTTGCTTCTTTACCTCACTCTCGTGGGTATAGTCTAATTACGAGCGAAATTTCGGTACTCGAGAATATCTTCGTGCACCTAATGCAGTAATCAAGAAAATAACTTTTTTTTTGTTGTTGTTGTTTTGTTTTCTATTTCGAAACGACATCGTTAGAAATACGCGAAAATTCGTAAAGCGTTTAACAACGATAAACAAGAAAATTGACGAAGGAAAAATTCATGCAAAAAATAAGGATAAATTACCTTGAGAAAATAATTCTTGTGAAAAAAAGCCAGTACGAAAGCAAACAGAAGTAGAGAAACAGGAGAAAAAAAAACTGCTTAAACGGAACCGAAATTAGATATAAAAGGTAGTCGGTTGCCGGCTCGGTTCTCGCCGCACCATACCAGTCTTCGAATATTTTTCGCGAGCTAAAAGAAAAGCTCGAGTAGCGTATTTCATTTCGCGGTTAATTTACATAATTGTGAAAATTTATCAAAATAGCGTATTTTTTCGTGCCTGCGTCGATGAAATGTAAAATTTCACAGACGTAGTCTCGATGTGAGATACTCTTTCAGTTTATCTGCTTTCTCCGTCGTAAAGTGCGTCAGTTTCGGAGTTGAAAAGAAATATGTATAACGTCAAAATATATGTGGAATAAAAATCGCGTGCACAATCTAGATTTATGTTTTAGCTTCTAATTGTTCGTTTTATAAAGGAAAAAAAAGTAGTATTTATAAAGAAAGTTACCCGCGTACACAAGTTCGTCAACCATATTTACGTCTAAGTACACGAACTTCGACTCTAATATCTCGACCACAAAGGTGTACGCATAGGTATATATTCGTTTTAAACTTATTATATCAAGGTTAACTTAATTCATTTCCGAGCTCGTGGAAATAACTAACGCGACGCGTTCGTATTATGTTACTGCTAAAACCCTTCCCGTGTTTTTTTTCCTGCCTCCGAACCGTTATAAGCGCCGTGTACACTATAAGTACATACAATAAAATAAAAAAAACCATACCAGTAAACTAGGTTGGCTATTTTTTTTTCTTTGCTTTTCGCCTTTCCCTAAACCACAGATCTAAATCTACACGATGAATGGGCCGTTGTAGACCTTTTGATGGCTAACAACAATATAGGAATTTCGTACTATAGCCCGATACGTTTATAGCCTTGAAAATACTACTCCATTGAAAAGCTAACCCCGTCCATGCCAAACTGACCCCTTTAAAGCTTTGACCGAGGTCTGCAAAGTTACAGCAAAAAATATTACCTACTGAATTTTTACAACGGCATAGAATAATGATCTATGATGTACGAGGAAACCAAGAGTCGGAGGGGAGTGGATATCCGTTCCAAATCCGCATATAGGTACTTTATCATGAAAACCATAACATAGATTTTCCATCAGCGAATTATTATAATTTTTTATCCCATTTCGACGAGCCACTTACGAATTTAGAGAACCAGTTCGGTGTTATCTCAAGTACTTCCTCGTGTTTTTTTTCAAGTTCGTTTCTCGATATGTACTTAGGTGTTTCCTCTTTCATGTGTCCCCATTGTTGGCGATGATGAATTAAAAAAGGTGATAGAAAGAATGTTTTTGTAGAAGTGAAATTTCATCCTCAATTCTTATCAGATCCCTGCCATTGTGATTCGAATTTTCAGACGAAGTTTTATTTCAGTGTATTTCANGAATTAATTTAATTGAAGTCAGTGGAGTCAGCCGGTAAGTTTATTCCCTAAATTCAAAAATGTGCGAATTGATTCTCATTTTTTGTGCTTTTTTTTGGTCAAAGAAGAAAATTTTTTAATTATTATCTTGAAAGAGGATTTCGAAATTTATTTTTTATTTTCAAGGGAAATTTCGTTCGATTTTCTACCTATTGTCCGGTCAGAGATGGACCGATTTTTTGATTTTGAGAATCGGATTCCCAAATTTTTCGCGATTCAGAATCGGCCCATCTCTGCTCCTGGGAAAACATTCAGAAAATACAGTACTAGAGATCAATTCGTGCATGGCCTCAAAAAAGTGAGAATCAATTCGACTCCATTTAGCATGAATATTTCTTTGGGAATCAACTCACTTGCTGTCAAAGTTATCTACCCAAAAATGGAAATGAAATGAATTATAAGTGAAAAAAATCTTTCGAGAATTGAAAAATCTAGCGAAGAAAATCTTGCGCAGAAAAATTTTTCATTTTATTTTCAACACATTTTATTCCTCTCTCAAAAGCTATTTCTATAATTTGAAAAAACTTAATAAAATTGCTTCTCTCATGTATTTTAGGCTGGGAAACTCGGCCCCGCTTTGGATGAGTGCTCGCAAATGAGCTTCTTCTACTTTCTCCTTCCGTGCCATCTTCTTGAATTATTTTTATTTATCAACTTTTCTTATTTATTAAAAATATATAATAAACGCGTAGGTTCGTCATCGACGACGAATCAACGTACATACAAAATGAACGTGAAATCTTGCTTTTATAATTTTCTCTTCCCTCGTACAGGTGCGGTCGTCTGCAATACGACGAAAAGGTGTCGAAATCATATACAGGTATAAATTAGCATATTTTTTACGTTTTGTGGCAGCACTGTTAAATTATGTGCGTGCTTTTTCTGGTATAATTAAGTAATCTATGGTCTTAATCTTGATACGGATTTTTCCCAAAGGTATGAAAAGGTATTCGTTCACCCTAAGCGTGGTTTCGATTTTTTTTCCTACACCTGGGTGCATCAGATCTCACATTTTCTAGTTACTTTTCTACTTGAGACGATTTATAAATGAATACGGGTCGATTTTTATGCCGTAGATAATCTTTCAAGTGCTGATAGTTTGAAATGAAAACAAAAAGGGTTTCCAAGATTTGGAATAAAACATTTAGAATTTTCGGCACTGTGTAGCGCGAGGGCAATTAACGGTGTTTGAAAAATAACATAGGTAAAGTTTTTAATCACGTAGATAACGAGTAATTTACGAGTATTTCGTTGTGTATATTTTGAGGGTGAGGACGTCGTAGTAACATAACGTCGGCTGGTTTTATGTTTTTGGTATATTCGTACCTATCATTGGAAGTTACAATTAACGCAGTAAATCTCGGCCAACTAGCGAAAACAAAGCCTGTATCTGATTGAAACTCATCCCCTTTATTTTAGCGGCGCTATTGTTTCCGCCAACGAATAGACACCGGTTAATTTTACAATTTCGCCGAATAATAAAGGCGAAAAGCGTACAAGCCGAGTCGAGTATACAAACATTGTACAATGTACTCTATACTCTACTCATCCTCATACGTATTTTGCCCCTCTACTCGCACACCCGTCTCCTCTATACCTGCGTGGTGTAAAAGCGAAAGCCTTACAGTTTCAAGTGCACCGGAAAGGTGCTCCGTGCTTCAAAGCGAACCAGCCTATGAATATACGTGTATGTATGTAGGTGGTATCTGTATCTATTTATAGAAACCGGAGATGTATACAAATTTACCTTATGGTGGTTGGTTCAATAAGACTTTCAGTGTATATGTACACAAGCTCTTAGTGATAAGTTTTTGATAAGCTTACGCAGTTGAGAACTAGATTTTCGTAGGCTTTAGGCAGCTTTTTACCCTGAATTTCTTTCCTTTCCGTAGAGCTGCCAGTTTTTTTTTCTTTTGAGTTAGAAGTGTCAAAAGGATCATACCTCATATCATTCCTCACACCGCCCAAATGAAATTTTCAACGATAAAATGTAAAATTCGAAAATTATCCTATCCTTTCACTTCGTCACTCATTCATGGACTTTTTTAAATTGAAAATTTAATTTATAAAATGTTTGCAAACTTTTTTCGTGATTTGAGCTGAAATTGACTATTTTTTTTTTCAAGTGTGAAATGGAAGACAACTTTGTTGAATACTGGCGTCTTGGCCAGTTCAAGTATTTTATAACTTTGAAGACTGCTTAAAAATTGAAAAACGAACAGTTCGGAATAAATTGCTGTTTTCTGTAGGTTGGAGTGTAAGGATGTGAAATATCGTTCATTTTGATCCATAAACGAGTTTTAACCAAAGTAACTGAAAATGTTGATTTTTTTAAAAACTCCATATCTTTAACTACTTCTTCCATTTATGTATAGCATAACCGATCGACTGAATTTTACATTCTATTTATGGACCCTTTGTGGCCAATGGCCATAGATGGCTATTTCGCAAAATCAACGTTCTTATGTTGATCGTAAAATTGATTTCAAGAAACTTCAAAGTTGATGAAAAGATGATTTTTAATTTCCTTAAAATGTAGGTAATAGTGCCATTGTATCAAATTGCGCCCTAATTTTTTATATTTGAATGGTATCTACTTGATTTTAAGATCCATCGACTGGAGACTTCCTGAAAAACATATCGCTGTTCCGGATAACGTACAAACTGTGGTGTTTTTAATATCCACCATCGTTACCACTTAGAGCGCAAAAAAAAATTCGAAGACGCGCGGTCCTGCTTTAATAAT
>JAAOIU010186199.1:0-20611 GCA_018107765.1 Hypogeococcus pungens | reverse complement strand
CTCATAATCATTGCGCATCGAAATCTAGATCACTAATCAAACACCTGCAGGAACATCAAATTACATGGAAACAAACCGTAAGGACACACAGAACGAGAAGAGATTAGTAGCGACAGATTTTCAAGAAATCACACGAGTAAGAGTCACGATCGGAACATGTCATGAGTCATCATAGTAATCTTCTTTTCTAGCAATATTTTTCGTCATCATTGGGCCAAAAAAATACGTAAACCGCGCACGCACCTTGGCCACAAATAATTTCTACACTTGACATTCAAATCTTTATTGGTTCTTTCTTCCATGAGAAATTCATCAAGATTATCGTCCGTTTCGCTGTCGTCCGATTCCATCAAGCTGGGTAATTGCGAATTATCGCATTTCGGTGTCGACGAACACATTAATAAGAGGTCTTTACCAGTATTATCTGTAAAATTATTACATTCAAGATCTGCGTAATTTTAATTATTTTCCTTTTTTTTTTTTTGATTTTTACAAAATTTTTGACTCACCTTCTGATGTATTATTCGAGTTATGTACGTAGGTGCCGAAGGCGTCAGTCGTATCAGCGTCCATGAGCGGTGACTCCGAGTAATCCGAAGAGCCAGAACCTTCTAAAGGAGCCGAAGATTTACGACGAGCTCTGACGAAAATGCGATTTTTACGTAATTCTGTAAATCAAGCGCAGTGGCGTTAAATACAGTAAATATACGAATCACCTCTCGACGATACTTACTATCCATGATATCTTGTAACAAACAGGTAATAGCATGCGACGTCCATTTACCGCCACACATCGATTTACCATTTTCGCACCACACAGCCATTTGCAACAATTTCAACAGCTGATCTTCGGTTAATATTTCATTCAGAATGATCGGCGAATAAGATATTTGAAGCAAACAAGACATCACCTGTTTCAAAAACCCGAGCAAAACTTTAATTATTGGAGTTCATTTTTTCGCCTTCGATTCCCCATCTATCATACTTACCTTACAACTAATCAGGAATAAATCAACATTGCACGTAACATCAACATGAAGCATAAATGCAACTAACGCACGTATCACAGGTAAACAATGTGATTTATCCACTCCTACTTTGCCCAGGACAGGAGTAGAGCCTGAACTACCGGCACCGTCGTTGCCCCCAGCTATCGATGATTTGTTCGCCGTCGACGCTGTTCCATTACTAGTACCACTACTGCAGCCGGCGCCGCTACTGTTAGCACCGCTTCCGTTACTGCAACTGGCAACACTTGCCGCGCCTCCGCCTCCGACCCCACTACTACTTGATGGTTTATCTTTCGACGCTTTCAACTGATACATGAAGCAAAAATAACAGATAATTATTCATAACAATCACACTTGGAAATTTTTAAAAACATCAAAAAATGAAAAAATTTAGGTGAAAAATAATGCAATGTTGAAAAAAAATCAATGAGGAAAAACTATGGAAAAAGGCTTTTATCAGCATTTCAAAAGCTCAAAAAGCACAGCAAACTTATTTCAAAAATAACGTGAAAAATCTGATCATTATTTTGGGAGGAAAATCTTCAGAAAGAATTTAGGAAAATCATAAAAGAGAAAAAACACGAACGAGTGAACCGTAGAATAGTAATTTTTTTACAGCAATGAGAAAAAAATGACCAAATAAAGCAACGAACTGGAGAAAAAATTCTAAAAAACAAACTCAAGGTACAGAAGAAAAATAATATTACAATGCATCAAACTGATTAAACCTCGAGTGAATACAGAATTTAATATGCAAAAAGAAACCAAAAAACACTCCCGATTCATAAAAAAAAAAAAACATGAACAAATACGAATAAGTCTATGTACAGGAAAAAAACTTGAAAAGACATGCATAGGCCAATTCAGACGTGATGTCAAACATACCTTAACACCTGACTTTTGATACAGGCTAGCGCTACTCATCGGTATATTTTGTAGTACGTTTTGCAATTCTTGTTTTAACTTTAACGCGTGACTCGAAAGTTTACTTAATGCCTGTCACACAAATTTCATGCGATTATTAAAAAAATACCGTACAATTCTTCTACCACATCGTCCGTTCAAATACAAATCAGAAATGGAAAGAGAACAACCGTCTTTGATAAATAATTTTTACTTAGTTGCTCGTCAAGCGTTAAAGTTCAACGAGAAACCCAAGCTTTTTTCGCTTAAAAAAAAGTGCGATCAAAACAAATACCTAGTGTTTGTTTCTTTTACCACTTCTAGGNAAAACAAGCGACATAAAGCCGAACCCCACGAAACACACAAATCAATCGAAATAAGTACGAATAAAGCCATTAGCAAGTTTATAGTATAATAGCCATTTGCAGTACGAGTTTTCTCTTTCCAAACGATAAGACATTTAACACTCAAGACGGGTGATAAATTGATGATTAGAAATATTCGTACTTGTACCTGCGATGTAATTTGAAAGTTCTTCTTTGCAGTAGCCGGGTCTAACTCTTTCATCTGCTTCGTCAATACTTTCTTTTGTATAGTTCGGCGAAAATTACGACACCAGTTTTTCTTATCTAGCATCATACGTTTACGATGGACGGGAATTTCACTTTGAATAAAATTCCAACGAATATTCTCTGTGCAAAACAATAATCATCATCAATTTTCATTTTCTCCCCCTATGAACACCTAATTTGAAATATTCTGCTAACCAGTGTCCTTTTCATTAGAGTCACCATCATCCGAAGATGCAGTTCGAGGTAAAGGCAGGACTTCGACACATTGCAAGAAGAACATCAACAACCATGATAACAAAGGCAAGTCCAGTTTACCTCTGATGAACCCTTGAGCATTGGTATCGGCCAAAGGTAGCAATTCTTTGAGTAATACTTTCAAAATATGTTCGATAATACAATTCTGATTACTTCCCGACAGTATACTTTTACGTCCCAGGTACGAGAGCAAGACGAAAACCCTGCAAAGTCACCTCGCCTTGTAAACCACGTAGTCTACGAACGTCTCTTCTTTGAGAACGACTAATGCATACCTGTCTTGCGGAAAAACAGCCTGGTAATTGGACGAATAAAGCTGTGTAAAAGTATTGACCAAAAATTCGCCCCACCACGGTTGCACGCCGAATAAACGAACAAGCAGCGTACATGTGGAAATCTGTGTTCTGCTGTCTTCTCCGACGCATAACCAATTAAATACATTCTGGCATACTTCTTCGTTAAACATATCGTACAGTACTGGAGGAATCTATACAGCAAAGGAAAAAATGCATCAATTAGAAATCTTCAATTCAACCGGACGTGGCGAGTTTTTATTCTTGAAATTACCCTTGGAGCGGGTCCTAGTTCGTAGACAAAGTACAGTAATAAATCAAGCAAAGCTTCAGTTAAATTTCTCAATTTATCGGTACAAGCTGACGCGAGCAAAACATTAATATCGGTAACAGGCGGTGATTTTGGATTCGTATTGCTGATTCGATTGATAACATTGCGAACCAAATTCATTTGGTGTTGGAAAGTAATACAGTCCTAAAAAAACAAAAAAATAAATAAATAAATAAATAAATAACAAATAAGAAATATCTCTGTATCTTGATAGAGCTAAAGTCAAAACCGAAATGTGTACACTTACTTTATATACATTGTTAATCCTTTGAGATTCTACTTCGTTAGGAGTGTTTTTAGATTTGTTTTTGTTCAAATAATGATTCATATGATCAACATTTGGGATCTCTGAAGTTAAAAACGGAGTTAGTTGATCTCTCAATCTTGAACATACCAACCCGTATCGACACTGGACGTCTTCCATCATTCCGCACAACATCTGCGAGTAATTTAACATCGAAAATAAATATCAAATTTGTCTCCAATAGCAGAAAAAATTCTTAGAATTTACCTGAACGTTTAGGTCGGAATTTGGCCGAAAGTAGGAATTATTTTCGGCATATCCGTCGCTGGCCAATACGTACGAATGCCCATAAAACGTACCGATTGGAATTTTACACTTGGTTGGACTCATACCATATCTTCCAATAGCGGTGACCTATAAAACGGCGAGTTTTCATTAACAACACTCTACTATACTATTATGCCACTTGATTTCACTTTCAAATTCAGAACGAACCTTTAAATATCGACATATCGGCGGCGGTTGAATATCTGACATGATCAGCATCTTCGTACCAATATCCGAAGCCACAATTAGTCTCCTACCGTCGGCTTCTTCGGACTGAGTCCAGATATCGATAGACAAAGACAACAGTTCCGAGCAAGGCGGAACTAGCATATCAGTAAGACAAATCGGGAATCCGAAATCCAACACGACGAAACGTTTCGCGCCGCTGTGCATTCGATCGATGATTATGGTCTGTTGGGGAGGTGGAATCAGTAGCTGCTGCCATGGGAAACTGTTATCCGTATACTGAAACAGATCCTAAATATCAATATAATTTAGGTCTCAATTACGCCCTAGTCGATTACACGAAGAAACGCCAATTACCCCTGAGCTGACTTCCGAATAGGTGACTTTATCGTGATAAATTGGCGTAGGTACGTAAGAAGGACCGGCAGCCTGGTGATCGATGACAATCAACGGTTTGCCAGTTTCGAATTGCTTCGCCGTTTGTTTAATTTTTGGAATAACGCTCATTTTGAAATGATGGAAAGCCTCTTCGGACATGACGCTCTCTAACGGCGTCTGCGACATATCGCCGATATCTTGTAATATGTACACCTGAAACGAAAATAATTGACGAGTTACATCAATATGACATTATTCCTAGTATTTTCAAACATTAGCTTTCAAACAAATTAACACTCACTTTATCAGTTTTCTTAATTCCAACCGGATGTGGCGCGAAAGCATTCGCAGAATAGCTGAAATTAGTAGCAGTTGCAGGCCCATAGTAATTAACTATCGCTTCGTCGTCCATCACATCTGCAAGCACAAAGATAAATTAGTTCAATTTGCGATGATTCGAAGTCACTAAAAATTTTACTAAAATTCCAAGCTACTCACCAGAATCTACTCTTTCGACTCTCGTCCCATCACTAGTCGAGTGGCATGTAAAATGTAAGGGTTCAACTTCTAACAATCCTTTCATGTAGTGACTAGCTGAGATACCGGTCAAGAAAGAAAGCTCGGTTTTGCTATTGTTGTTATTATTATTATTATTTCCGGAAGAAAAATACTTCTGGTTCATAACTACAAAAAAAGTAAGTTGAAAAAAAAATGACTAAAATTATGAATGGACTCATTTCTTCACCTATCACTTTACCTTTATTGGCCAATTCTTTGCAGTTGAGCTGTTTGATAATCGAAAAAAATCCGTTCATGGCCGGTTCAGAATTGGTCGATGGCGTATTGAATATGATATTCGGACCAGCAACTAAATTCGCGTAAGTTACCGGAACCGAACTGCTTTTTCCTGGTATAATCGGCTCGATATCGAATAATTCTGATTCAAATGGGTTTCCATACAATCCATATCTGCGTTCAAAACACATACCGTCATTACATTTCATTGTTTATTTCATCTAAAAGGTAGCCAACTTACCTGGTTCGGAGCAACAAATGATACGGGTTTTGTCTAGAATTCAATTCTTTGGCTACTTGAAGCAGCAAAGAAAAACATTTTTGAGTCGCTGTCGAATGTGTATCGTGAGGTACGACGTATAACAGCAATTGGAAAAACCAGCGGAATGCTCCAGCCGACCAGCATTGTAATGTTTTCGGAATAAAATCGACTAAAACTTTCAAAAGTTGTACGTCAAATTGTACCACAGTTGAGTCTTGGATATTTTTACACCCTCTGTGACAAAAAATGAATCAAATGAAGTGAGGTCATCTTGACAACTGGCGAGAATGAATTTTATTCAATATACTTACGTGCTACAGGTGATCAGCAATTTGGTCACTTTATGAGCCAACTCTCGACTCCCTTCGATGTAACCATATTTGATGATATCGTTGAATTTTGTTTCGATGACTTTAACGAATTCCAACTGTTGCGACGATATATCGTCGGCGTGTTTTTTACAGGTAGAATCTTCGGTGAAAGTCGAACGATATCTACACATTCGAATCGACGCGATCCATATCAAAATATCCATAGCTATGAGTTTGAATTCGGGGTCATCGTTATTGTGACAGAATGATTCCAGTAGACCTTCAGCAAATGCGGTACTCTCAAGCATACGGCACCTCTCAATTCTGCATTTAAAAAATATCCACAAATTATCAAGCAATTATCGAAGATTTTTTCTCTTTATTTGAGAAAAATTCATGCTTTGCTTTGCAGACGTACCGTTCATTTGGTATATCGACCCGTTTTGGCTTACGAATCGTAACGGAAAGTTCGTAAATCCAATCGCATCCCATCGTTGGTTTCTTATTAGATGTTGCTGCAGCATTCGATTGGTCTTTTTTCAAAGAAGGGTCTTCACCTAGTAACATGGAACTGTAGAATTTTGAATGCTTATTCAATACATCTGTTGAGAGTTTACGTCTAGAATCGTTTATGCCTGATTTATCGTTCGCGTTCTCCAATTCTGGACCCGCGACCTGTAATTTTCGAAAATTAATTTCACCCTTATATTACGCGTGAATCAACAAACGATTTTCTAAAAAAAATGCTGATTAATTCAATCTCTGATAAAATAATGCTTTAGACATGAGAAATTAACGAACCTCTTGAGAAAATCCTCCCAGAGACTTGATATGAAGTAGTAGAGTTCTACAACAGGTGCGAAATAATTTCGGACTGGTCAACGTAATCGTTCCCGAACGTTTGGATAAATCGAGGTACGACGACAGGAACACAGGTCCGCATAAAATTTCCGTATTATTTTGTAAATGAAAACCTTCCGAATTAATTGACGTTTGAAAGGAGGTTCCTGTAAAAAAAAGGTTTCTTAGAGATGTGACAAAAAATAATTGCACTACGATGCAAAACATGTCGCTTCATGATTCATTACCTTGAACACCAGCACGTTCATCGTGGTCGGATTTCGTCCCGTTGGCATTTTTCAATCGTAATAAAGTCACTTGAATACTAGGAATTCGCTGGCATATTGGATGCAACGAAAATTTTACGTCGACGTGACCAATGCACATGTTCTGCGTCAAGGTCAGTTCAAAAATATGCTCTTCCCAGGTTCGTCTGAAATTTAAAAAATATTTTATCTTTTATTCGATATAAAGAATAGATGGAGGTAAAAATTACGAGATCACTTACGGTCCAATTTGTAATTTCCAAGTTCTGGTATGTTGTTCGCTGTCTCCTTGTTGCAGAAGTTGCGGATGACGTCTTTGCTTTTGAGCCTGTTTTACTTCGTTCCAACAGGAAGGCACATTGGCTAAATAACAAGGAACAACGTTTTCGAAATTCGTCAGCCGATACAACATCTTCAAGTCTTTCGAAAAAATCCAAGGATTATCTTTAGATAAACTGTAAAAATCAAAGTAGAAAATTAAATTTCTGTGTCGACAAAAGATTGAACGAATAGACATTTGCTCAAATATACGTACTCGGTTAGGTATTTAACAATACTGGGCTTCGACGAGCAACTCTGCTGGACACCGGAATCACCAGCGACGGGTTCTTCAAACGAGAAGTAATTTTCGTCAATAAAGGAAACATACCGCAAGACTCCGTCTTCGTCCGAGACGCATAATTTTTCTAAATCTACAAAATAGATTTTAAAAATTCATCGATTATATATATAATTCTTCTTTTGTTCTTTCTTTAAAGAATGCAAAATTTCAACACTCACGATCGCAGTAAACTATCGATAGGAAGCGACTTGTAGATTGACTTTTTAGCATAGATACAGTTTCCAAGTTCATTAAATTAATCAAATGTAAATCTCCGTTTTCCATCAACAACACACCCATCGGTAAATGACTATTCGGTAAGTAGGATTCATCATGTTTCAAGAACATAGGCAGCATCACAAATTCCTTCGGCTTTTCGCAGACAGGCGACTTGAAAATACGTTTTTCAACCGGCGTTTCCTCCAAGCACAAGACTGATCCTTTGAAATTGATCCGGAGCAATAGCAGAATACCACCGATATAGTCTTTTTCGTTGGAGAACGTTTGCAAATTCGTATTCGTATCGGTTTCGTTCGTACACAGAACTAATAAATGTTGTCCATCAGGTACGGGATACAATCGAATCTCCATATTAGGATGGCTATTTTCGATAAGGCAAAAATGTTGAATGAGAATGGCTTCTTTATCTAAATCCATCGAGTCGAGTTTTAACAAGTTTTTCGAGCCGTCAACCCTGCTACCATCTTCACCCATCACTTCTCCATCGGCTTTCGAGTCCCGCAGTTTTTCCTCGCTAGGAGATATAGTTCCAGTTGACGTTGAGGATAAAATACTCTCTACTTGCTCATTCAACGTTGTTGTTGTATTAGCAGTCACTTGATTCGATCCTTCAAATGGGAACATATACGAAGCCGCTGAAAAACAAATTTGAAGTAAGGTGAAATCTTCGATAGGAAATTAGCGGAGACAGTATTGGGAAATGGTTAATAATTTACCAGCGGACTGCAGAGAGTTATTCACAGATGCTGTCTGATTCGGTGAATGACTTTCTGTCTCCATTAAATTGATGTCATCCAACAAGGTGGCAGTAGTTTCGTAAATCTTGCTACCGTAATATTCACAATCCTTATTACGCGAGATCGTCGTTCCGGTACCGGTACCACTTTTTTTGGTGGAGGCAGTTTTACAGGAGTTCACAGTTCGCTCGTTTGTAGCAGTGTCGCTACTAGAGGTACCGTCACTGTCGTCTGTGTCTTTGTAATGGAAGTCATACACAGCCAAAAGCAACTGATAGCGACATTCTTTGGAACGCGTACCGGCAGCCGCTGCCGCACTGCTGCTGCCGCTGTTTAGCGCTTCATTAACGTTGTTCATGGTTTCCACAGATGCGGCATGATTTTCGACATTCCAACCTAACATGACGTCTGAAAAAAAATGAAGTTTTTTTTAAAGGTTGAGAATTTATTCAAAAAATACTATCAACTACTCTCGTGAATAATCTAATCTGTCTCACCTTGATGAATTTTCTTCACAGCAACGACAACGCAGGGACGAACACGTCCGCTGGAAATTGTATTATGCTCATCGTCGACAATTAAACATCCGGTTTTTTCTTTATAATCATCGTAATCAGTAATAAATCTATTATAAAGGGAAGCACTCAGCACGGAGCATGCACTTATAAAATACGAAAAAGTAGGACGTAAAAGATGTTCTGCAATAGATAAAAAAGAAATCAGTCAAGGTACATAATAGTTATCACTCACCTACCAGAAAAATATAATGAATCATTCGTCAAATTGTTATAAAATGCAAATTACCGGTAATCGTTTTTGTTAGAGAAATTTCCAGAGTACTTTTATCATTTTGTTGCCAAATATCGTTAAAAATATCGGTATTTCTAATCGGATGTTGTTGCGATTCGCACAACGAAGTAGGCACATGAAATTCAGTAACAACCTGAGAAATGGATCAAATTAATTAGTTTACACATTTTTTAGTCTGAAAATTACATAAGTACGTTACAATCACTTACTTTCAAAACACGCGAATAATTATACAACGTAACAATTCCTTTTTTTGAAAACGTGCAGAACACATCGGATAGCGAACTGGTACCAAAGAAAACTTTATCATTTAAGGTAATAGCTGGTGCTGTAGCGTAATTCACCGAAAGCGGGACATTCTGCGTGTATTCGCCTCTCACAAAAGGGCACGTGGGAGCGTGCCTTTCATGCTCAGACCTATAAAATTTCAGCAAAAATTCGGATAAATTTTCCAAGGTCACAGTTACATTTACTCTTCCGCAAATTAAAATCTCACCATGGTTCGTCAGTTGGTTCCCAGCACACTAAACATACAACGCAGGTGAAACACATCGCACGATCGTCGCCAATCGTATTTGGTTGATGGTAAAATCCAGCCTGCGCCATTTGATCGGGAAGCGCCCACCTACGAATTATGCGTTATAAAAGCACTTATCATTCTTTTTAAATTCCAAGAAAATTAGGTTATTTCGTCAAGGCATACTTGTAGTCCATATGTGGCCATTTAGTAAAGGTTTCTCTTCTGTTGGCTTCACTGAACATTAAGGCTCGATCGGTGCTGGAATTATTGAACGTTGATGGAAACAAACAGTTCAATCTTTCGTTAATTGCGCTAGCTATGGATAAAGCTGGTATATAACGGTTCTGTCGTTTCAATTCTGTCGCCATTGTACCGGCAACCCACTTCAACGAATTGTGAGTAGATTTTAATCGCACAGTGTTCCACTGAAATCGGATCAAAATTATTACACCACGACCACAGAACAGCGGCTCATTTTCAAACACTTACCTTTTCTGCTTTAACACCATCACTTGCGTAGTTTTCACTTTCGGCAATTTGCACTTTAAGCTTATTAGTTAAATCTACTACACTTTCGGCTGCAGGTAATTCGACTTGTTTTAGAGCTTGGTAAATGAGTAAAGCCTGCAGTCAAACAATTTCATTAGTACTATATTCATGGACACTGATATCTTAACAATACCAACTGTTGTATGTAGATACCTCAAATAATGGTAATTCAACTTCGACGATGTCGTACGGTTTTTGTATAACAGGTTGCAAAATCGTATCGAACAGAAGAATACCATTATAATCACTTCGCATTCCCAATGTTTCTCCATTCGTTAAGACAAGCTTGTTATGAGCGTTAAGATATATTCCATCCAAAAACAAGTCCTTACCGGGTTCTGTAATGCAATTAACAAAAATTACATTAGATCACTCGCAAGTGAAAAATTACATCATCTGTCGGGTAAATTAAAAGGAAATAGTAAAACATCAACAGTTGATTCTAGTATGTTTATTTGACGGCATCTCCGAACAAGGCGTAATGATTAAAAGAGTGAAATGCCACATGTGGTAGTTGCAGAGTTTGGCGAAGTACGAATGTCATTATTGAGCGCTTTCACAGATTTACCAGAATTCAACCATGCCGCAACATATGTGTGCAAAAAAACGAACTATACATAGTGAAAACTGATGCCTCATCAAAAGCCACATTTTTATTGTTTCATGAACGGACAGGAGTCATTGCAAGATATTGTTAAGAAAAATTCATGTGCATTTACCAGACAAAATGGATTTATGTAGTTCGACGCCGGAGGTAACATCGATGACCAGAATTTCTCCATTTTTTGACAGTACCAAGATGATATTCAAATTTGAGTGGTAAAGAATTTTAATGGACTTCACATTAGTACGAAATATACTGCTTTCTTGCAACTTCCAAAATCTATCAGCCATTTTTCAAGTACCGAATGTGATTATTTGTAGCATACTAAAAGTAGCAATAATTTATAATTACAACGATATTAATTCAAATTCTAAGTAAGTATTAGTCAAACATAAAAAGTACATCAACTTAATGATAATAAGAGAACCATTCTTCTCCAACAGACCACGAAAAAATGCACATAGATTCGACAACGAAAATATTAATAGATGCCGAAATAATGCTATGTATCAAGTGACGTCACGAAGACAATAACCTATGCAATCATTTTTAAAATTTTTGCGAAAATACTTGGTAAATACGATTGTTTTTTTTCGTAATATTACATTCGAAAAGAGCACGATTTGTCTGAAAAGTGATTTTTGTCGGCGCAAACAAAATTTCCATGGTGATTTTCGAAGGAGTGCTGATTTTTTCGAGTGAAACGGTATCGAATTCGATGAAGTTAATTAAACAATTGAACGTTCAATCAACTATTATGGAAAAAAATGATTTCTCGAATTTCTCGTTGGTCTATGTTTTCAATGATAGGGTCATGGGCCATCGTTTCTACTTTCCGTAATCAGTAGAATCCGGTTTGAAGAAAGTTTTCAAAAATTTGGAACGATTATAAGTTTTTCATGTTGAACATCTACATCGTAATGTTGATGTGCTAAAATTGCAATGTAATGATGAATCAGAACTTATTTGCGTAATGTAAAATAATGATGTAAAATGTAACATAATCATTACATTACTGCACTTAGACTTACCGCGGTAGTGGAGGTGATTTGCGTTTTCGTGTTTTTTTTTTCTAGAAAAAAAAAATTGAAACATAATGTACAAAAACATAAAATTTCAAAAGGATAGTCAAAAGCTCAAACTTCTTCCATATGGAGATGAACTTGAGGAAGAAGCTTACGAACAACTCAGACAGCTCAAGACGTATTTTGGATCGTCCATTTTACTCAGAGAACCTCGACAATATCTTGTCTATTGGAATGCCAGATTGCTTTGGTAATTCCATATTATTTAGTCTTCTCTCAATCCAGAATTTTTAAATTAATCTTTTGATTTTTCATAAAATACATTTTTCATTATTAGTAAAGTAAAAATTAGTAGTGAACCGATCAATGTCCTTCCAAATTATTAGTAAAGTAAAAATTAGTAATGAACCGATCAATGTCCTTCCAAAACATTCAAAATTTGGAAAGATTTTTTAACCACTTGCAAACTGAACGCTTGAAAATTTTCATTTCATATCTTATCGAAACATTTTCTGGTATTTTGTTACCTTCTAAATACATGATTTATTTAAATCTTCGTAATTCACTACATTCGACTAGTACTTAACTTATTGTTTGTTCGACAGGTACGTCCATCTGTACGGGTTAAAATTCACCAAACAAGACCACGTTTTATTCATACAAATTCTGTACGAAATGGTAACTCGTGCAGATATATCTTTGGAAGTCATACCAGATTACAATTCATCGTTGCATACGGCGCTATGCACATTATTAAGGTTAGGAATTCGAGAACATAAATTCATTACTCAACTGTGTCTTGTATCCTCGCTCCGAAGCCATACTCAGCGCAAAAACTAAATATTTTTGTATTGATGTCACGGTCGAAGAATTTTATCGATGGATTGGAGTTAGATATACTTCTTCGACATGCTTATGAAAAAATCTTGGGAAATTCGAAAATGAAATTTAATTTTAAAAAAAATGTTGCAGAAAACGAAGACTGCTTGTCCCTGGAGAGGATCTAGTCTTGCCTTGGAGACCGCTTTTTAATGTTTGTAAAAGAATTTTCTGGTGCAGTCAGATAAAACAAGCAATCATGTCTATAAATCAGTACGTATTTCTTATTCCCATGCTATGTATATTTTTTAATTTCACTCCGTAAATAATTGTTTTTCTCAACAGAAATGTGAAGTACGATTTGGAGTTGATTGTCAACACGGTTCGATAGTAAGTTCTCTCAAATGTTTACGAAGTAATAATACTTTTTTCCATTTAATTGTTGAACATTCTACAGTTATTTTCCTCCGGAATCAACTAGAGAAATATTAGACGAGCTGAGACCTTATCTTTGCCCGTTTGACACGAAAGCGATGAAATTCGCGATTCACATGCTATGCTTATTTTTACCATTAAGCAATCGACCAGAATTGGCTGGCGTAACTCATAACCTGTGGTTTGAAGAATTGATGCAAATTTGGGACGTTTGCAGTAATAACTGTTTCTTTTGGGAGGACGTAAGACAGTATTATAATTTTATGATTGAGATTTTTAAAACAATGTTGAATATCGTGTACTTTGTTTAGCATATTTTACACTTGATGTCTACTTTGGCGTGGGTTAACGTCGGACGTATTAACTGGGAAAAATATATGCCAGTCATATATTCTCGTTTTTTAAAATTATTCAAACTTCCGGTTCACTATAAAAAAACAAGTTCTTTGAAGTTATCGAAAGTATCCGAAGAATCTGCCGCTTCTTGGATTGTTTCAACATTAGTTCGTTTCGTTTGCCCAGTTACTGATTGTTTTTAAATCTGCTGTATGCTAATAACTCGACCAATTACAGGGAGGAGACTCTAAAAGTCAGGATTATTTGGAACAGCTGTTGAAAATTCTCGAATCGTACTGCCATCCGGCCAACACAGGATATTGGGTCTCCATAATAAAATCATTTTTGAAAAAACTCGTTAGAAATTTCGTTTTACGAGTGAAGAGGTTGGTGGCGACAAGCATCCATTACTATTCGTTTGGTGACAACTTCTAAATTTTGAATATATTTCTTCAAAGGGAACGGTTCGCTAAACCCTCTTGGGACAACAATATTCCTTCCGAGAAGAAGCTCACCGATGAAGATATCCGTAGATTTGTTGTCTGTGTTCAATCTGTGGCGATGCAAGCGGTATTTTCTCCTTCAACTGTGATGAATTTCGCTGTAATATTCAACGACCTCGCTACGCTCAGACCAGACATCGTTGTTCCGCCTCTACTCGACACGTAAATACAAATTTTTAAAGTACCGCTGCGAACTGAATTCTTTTTTCTTAATTGTATCGTTATTTTGTAGATTTTACAGTACTGTTGATTCCTTAACGGAACCTTACAAGTTGATTTCTGCGCTACAAAGCATATGCGGCGTTGCTAGGCCAATGCTCAGTGGTGGACTAAATTGTACATACGAGGAGGGTAAAAACCACGTAATTCCTCTGTTGTTTTCTATTTTACCTGGAATCGATCCTAACGACATGCGAAAGTCGATTATTTCTCTGCAACTCGTTTGTACCTTTTCCAATATGATTCCCATTGTGGACTGTTCATCCGCATCGTCTCATTACTCGGATCTCACCCCGGTAAATTAAGATGAAAAAGAAATCTTGAATTGAAATGTGAGTCCTCTTGACCGATCAATGTATTACAGGAGGAAGAAGAATTAGCCAGTGCCACGTCCCAGTTTGAAGAATTTGTTTTACAATTCTTCGATCGTATATTTTTACTTATTGAAAGTATAGTTCAGGAAAATGTTAGAATAGAAAACAACATCGGCGACGATCGTAATAAAGACGAGCAAAGCATTTACGATATAATGTGGCTTTCTTGTCATTCCCTTGTTGGCCAATTATCCGATTCTATTTTCATGGTGCGGATATTACACGTACATTTATTCAGCTAGATCATTACCAATTTGTTTCTTAATCCACTTATGTCGTCTTTATTGCGTAGGAAGCTTTGAAAAAGTTGTATAATTTTTCTATCACGAAAATTTTCGAAAGAGAAGTTGCTGGGCAAGCTATCGCTTCTTTGATAAGAGCTTTTGCCAAAGTATGTGGTTGGAATTCCTACGAATTTCTAAAGAATAATCAGCGAGACTCAATTGAAACAAACTTTTTTTTTTTCATCAGGTCAATGGTGAAGAAACTTTCAGATTATTTGTACCCAATTTTTGTTCGTTTATCCTTGAACAAGCAAAACATCAAGATTTGAAAAATGAAGAAATATTAGATGACGAATTATTATACAAAATGATGCTTTTATCTGAAGTGATTGATAAGCTTTAATTTTTGTTTACACGATTTTAAGGCCAATGCACTTTACGCCCTAACGAATTGAAAAATCAATTTTTTTGTCTTCAAGATTGTGATGGCTTTACCGGAAACAATCAAACCATACCTTCCGATACTTCAAGAAGTGTTAGATTCGACGTTGCATTTAAAATGTAAAGAAGGATACGAAATTAGCACCAGATTATTAGCTCAACTGTTGATTCTATTCAGTACAACTTATCCTACGGAATATCGCAGCAGCACTAATTCTTATAGTGATATTTCCGAAAATCTACCTTTGAGGGTAAAAATAAAATCACTTTTGAGTTAAACTCCCAACATCCTTATCATTTTTTACAATTTTTTTAAATTCATTTTCTCCATAGGAATGGGGTAAAACCAGCAGTTTACACAATTTGAACATTAAATGGTACACGCCTTCTGAACCAGAAATCAGCATAGTTGAACAACTCTTCTGGAAGTATTTAATGCCCGAATTAGATACGATCGAGAAATACATAAATAACGAAATTGAGTTATCGAGGTATATATCTCAAAATTACAATGATTGATTTGAAGTAATTTCAATTTTGACGTGATTGGTTGATTTTTTTATTTTCATTTTATTCAACAGGGAAGGTCTGAGAGCCACATTAACCATTATCTTCTCACTATTCTCCTGCAGTACTTTGTTGGAACCCTGGCGAGACGAACCGCCGTTGAAGTTGTAAGAATGCAAACTGCACACAAATAATTCTTCCACCTATTTTCGTTCAACCAAACTCATATNGTGTAGATCTGAGTCGCAGCTGCCGATTTGTACAATGACTTTAAAATTAGGTGTGAAAAGATTCATAAAGATGCCAGATGGTTCAAACGTGTACAAAGTCTTGATCGAAAAAATGGCATTATTACAAAACAAACTTCTCAAAGATACCGACGACACTATTGCGTTTATATTATTAATTAATGTAATGCTAAGGTTACATCATTGAAAGGCGTTAATATCGGCTGCAGTTTGTTAACTTTTCACTTTGTTCACAGATTTGGTCAGATCTTCTGTACTACGACGAATCACTCGAATCCGATTACAAAACTCATAAAAATGGCATCAAAATGCCAAAGATGTTCTTTGAAAATCGCCTGATTCCTTCGAAACGTAACATACGTTTTATGCTAATCGAAGAGATGGCTTTGAAGCATATGTTTAGATGTAAACATACCGAACATGTTTTCACCGAAACGCATAAAGTGGCCGTGATGAAAATATTAGAGCTCGCTACCAGTGACTACAAACCGGTATGCGTGTTTATAACGAACAATGCAAACTAAAAACTGTCATCTATACGTATAACTAGGTTTTTTTTTTTCAATTCCAGGTACAATCTAAAGCTCAAAAAGTGCTAAATAAAATGCTGCGAGTTTATTATGAATTGCCTTTTGTCGTTAAGGACCAAATCGTGGAGAATTTGAAAGGAGAAAATAAATTTTCCGAAAAATACAAAGTACGTTTTACTTTCTTGTTAAATTTTCACGTGGTAGCTTCTCGATAACGATTACCTGATATTTTTCACAGAGCACTTTAGCTATTATCAAAGGTCAAAGAAGGAAGGAATGGCCCATGCTCTTACAATCGATGGAAACTCTAGAAGATATTTTACCAGCTTTGGTTAATAGCGTTCCGAATGAAGAACCAGCTGTCGTTAAATTATTAAACGACGTTACCGACACCATAATGAACAATGTTTGTCGATTTTCTTTGAGAACGCAGGTAAAAGTACATTTCAACATATAGTACAAGTTTCGAAAATTTCAAAGCTGAAAAATATTTCAAAATTTTCAGATGCCTGACGAAGTTGTAGAAAAAGCTAAAGAGTTGTGGTCTCATTCGGAAATTGAAATGTTATACGATTTACCTTCGGAGGAGCAGATTCAAAAAGGCAGCGCTAGATTACAAAAAGAAAATGCTCAAGTTACTGAAAGCTACAAAAAATTATTACATTCTCTGTTGGAGGCTGCAGAATCCAAAACTTTGTAAATTGGATTTTTTAGAACTATTTTTTTTTTTTTTTTTTTTTTTTTTTTNCCGTTTGGCGTTTTGTTCTAGACATTGGAGATATGAATTAATGGCTGTGTCGTTCATAGCATTATTTTTATCGCCGGAAGAACCAATTCCCGTAGAAATAGTCAGATTTTTCTTCAAATTATTATTACATGATTCCGTGCTCTTGCGAAAAGTAAAAAGCGAACCATTTTATTTTAAGATTACATACTCACATTATGTAAACTAGGTTAACTTATTATTCCATCGTTATGCTATAGATCGCGATGAAGTGCGTCGTATGCATTATGAAAATGACCAAACGGAAAGCGGTTAAAGAGAAGGTCAACCCACGTGCTATTAGAAATATTCAAGGAGATTCTTCCGACCCAACGAAACCAGGTCCTCGATCCGATAATTCTTGGTGTCTTTACCATGAAGATAACATACCTAAAAACGAATTTGAGTGGAATGAAGCTCGGTATACATATTCGAGCTACATCGGCTATTATTGTTGGCCCAAGTTAGTAAATCCTCCCTTGCCTCAGATTTCTTTCTTTTTTTTTAACCTCACGATGGTCATTTTACAGAGAATTATATTTACATTCCTCGTCAGCGGTTCAGCCACTGAATACTTTAAAAGATGAAGAATTCACCGTGGTGAATCAAGAAGTTGACGCATTTTTCAAGAATTCTTCAAACGTGGATAAACTAATAAAATTCCTGTCTTTGGAAGAAGCCAAAGGACAGCCTTTGAAATATTTTGATATCGCTTTATTCAAAGTATACGAAAGGAAAATTCGCTCTACTCTGATATAATTGCCGAAGAAATAATTTACGAACAAGTTTTCCTTGTGTTTCAGTACGTTTTCAAAGTGCATGGAGATAGGTATTTTGAAATATTAAAACCTCACGTTGAAAAACTGGCTGATGATCAACAAGACGGCTGTCAAAGATGTGCAGCAGAAATGTTAGCTGGTAAGTTCATCGATTTGAACCTCAATTAGTACGAATAAAAGAAATTGTAATTTTTATTTTAGTAATTTAATTTTTTTTTTCGTCAGGTATCATTCAAGGGACTAAATTGTGGCCGTACAATAAATCTCAAAATGTTGTAACGTGGTGTGCCGCTTTGTTGAAAAAATCTCTCGATAATGTAACTGTAGAAACGCAGAAAAATTGGGGTACCGCGATAGCATCGGCCTTGGTATGAAGATTTTTTAATTTTCGAATCATTCCAATTGTGAATATGTAATTAACAAGTTTGTTTTGCTTACTTTTACAGTATAACTGTGATGTAAATAAAAGTTTTCGTTTATTAGAGGCATTAATGGAAGAACCAATAAAAGGAGACGCCTCGTTCAAAGACTGCGGGTAAGCAATCTACCGGTTTCGATAGCTTTTTGCGTTAGATTCGATATAAAATTTTGATTGTTTTCCAACCAGACGTCTATTCGCCCTGCAAGGCGGTGGCATGTATTCTTGGCGTTTAGGACACATGTGGACCAGATTATTAGAAAATATTAAACCGCATCTAGCCAATCAGTATCAAAATCTTAGAGAACGTTTAGGATCGTGAGTACTCCAAATACGATGACCATCAATTGTGGTCATCTCGCATGTTTCCTATCTAACCCCAGGAGTTTCGACGACTCGGTTGTGATCGTATTTGAAAAGATTGAACTCATCATACGTATTTGTGTAAATTTTTCCACACAGAGTTCTAGTATCTATTTTTGAAACCGATATCGAAACGGATAACTGGAATAGGACTTGCGCTCCCCATGCCTCCGAATTTATCGAGTACCTTTTGCCGAAACTGGAAATTTTGTACACCGTCGCTCCAAATAGTAAACATACCTCAGGTAATTATCATTACTGGTTTGTTTAATTTAATTATTCCCTATTTCTTTTAATCGATGCAATTTTCATTTTATAGAATATTATTATCGACGAATTAAAATTCCAAAACGTGGTACGCAGGCTGAATTTTAACGTAAATTGTGTTTTTTACCTAAAGAGATTTCGAACTATGTGATTTTTACCATTGCGTGTTATTCAGCGATTTACTCAAAATATTTTTAACGCGAATTTAACAATTTTTATAGTATTCGCTTAAATTAACATTTTTATTTTTCAATTTTTTTTTCTCCGCAAAATTAAGTATATACATTCCTTTTTTCTTTCGAATTTGTTATAATTTACTGATTCAAATTTTGCTTCTTTTATTCAAATAATGGAGCTATTTTCAACTGTTTTAGGTTTCTCTTAACTTAATAAAATTGATTTTTTTTTTTTTTTTTTAAGGAATTTTCAAGTTGTAAATTTGATTTTTAAGTGGTAATTTTTTATTTTAAACAAAGTTAATTTTTTTCCTCAGACGAAAACAGTAATCCGAATGGCGAGCTAATGGATATCGATAACAATCGAGAAATTCAAGAAGCTATACAACTTTTGAAAACTGGTAAATTATTCGTTTCATCGTCATTAACATACTACATGAATTAATTACCGAAACTCGTCGATAAATTGTTATTTTATTTATTTTTTTAAATATTTTTTTTATTACGTCAATGATAGTTTGTAAATGGTGCACATACTCCATTCAACGATGTGTGTACCAAATGAAACCAGAATTTTTCAAAATCTGCCCGCTGATCTGTTACATGGAAAACTACGATAACGACGATGAGCTGAAGGAAATCTGTAAAAGTACGTTATCTTTGATGAGCTTCAACGTCGTCCATCCTCAAGATATTCCAGTATTTATCGACGCTATCGAAAAGGTATGTTACTTCGAAGGAAATTTCATTTCTAAAGTTAACAGCAAAGACGAGATTATTAATCTGTTTTTCGCGTAGGTGTCGCAAAGTAATAGTTGGTGCGCCAAATGCACCGGATTAGATTTTCTGCAAGTTTTCGTATTCCACAACGTTTTTATTATTTCAACTCGTCGAGAGTGGATTACCAAGGTATGTCCATTTCGTGGTTTAAAAAATTTCTCTAGGCACTTGTTGAAATGTTCAATAAAATTATCTCACTTTTGCATACATAGATTTTGATTATTCTGGGAACTTTATTGAAAGATGACCGATGCGAAGTGCGTCAAAAAGCTGGCGAAGTTATTAGCGGATTTATCCACTACAATATCATCAAAGAAATACACGAGTTACTCGTTAGTATTTTTAAACGATTCATTCTTTCCTCACGTAC
>JAAOIU010185934.1:4216-22907 GCA_018107765.1 Hypogeococcus pungens | reverse complement strand
CTGGAGTGTCGAGTCTTGTAAGAGGGATAACAACATCAAAATTAGGAAAAGTATTCATCTTGAAATCTACTTGTTACTCAAATGAAGAAAAATTCAATTTAACATTACGTTAATCATCAATAATTTGTCTCAAAACTACTCGTTACGTTAAGCATAGGTAAATTGAGTGTGATGTGATAAGAAATTGACTATGGAAAATCTAATCCTTTTTACTTTACGACAAATACATGTTCACGTTTACGTTAATTAATACGTTACGTTGATAATGATCTATTATATTTTACCTTTAATTCAGTTATGGTTACTCGACGCGTACGCTGATGTTCTTCATTCTACGTGAAGCGGATTCGTAAATTTAGATGGAAAATATAACGCGAAACATTCAAAAAATGCGATCTGCTGATAATAAAATGATCGAATCAATTAACCACTTGTCGCCATATGTGTTAAAAATTGTAAACTGAAGTGAAAATGATGAAAATGACACGGCGGTAAGATTACAAAACATTATACAAAAAACATGCTTTCACGCAGTTTATCAGCGCTACGTTGCCAAAGTGACAATGCTTATCAGATGATGATGAAATGCGGCGATTGGATCGTTTTGCCATGACGTCACTTTATTCCCAAGAAAATCGAAATCAAGTTGGTGCAACTTTTTTTTTCAAATAATGAGTGATCCTATCATCTTTTTTAAGGTTTATTCCAGCTTATTTTATTTGTAAAAGCATATTGAGTCCCATTAATTTGAAAAGAAGACGACGTCCAGCTACCAGTAATTATTTTATTATACAGAAAAGTTCTAAAAAATATGGATCGAAAACCTAAAGGTGTGGTCAATTCAAATATTGCACATTGAGTAAGTTTTAGCTTAGTATATTCTCTGATATTTTCTATTTCAACAGGGGGCTTTAATTGGCAACGGTTTGAATCGGCAATACAAAAGTATTTTGGGGAAAATAATTTAAAGCGGGATGCGAATATTTGTGAGATAATCTTAAAACTGAATAGTGCGTAAGTATTGGCTCAATAATCTTAAAACTGAATAGTGGGTAAGTATTATATCACTGCGTGTTACTGTTTGATATTCCAAGTTATTATGTTACACATTTCCTCAGGATTTCATCTTTCAATGTACAAGCGGCAGAAGCTGTGCTGAGCTCCGACAACAGCTCTGACCATAGTGATTCCTCCGAAGAGAACACTATGAAAACGGAATCTTTTACAAAGGAAATGTTTCGAAATTGGAAGGAAAACTGCGCTGAATTGCTCAACAAATTCATTAAATTCGATTATCAAAGTAAGTAATGAATCGCAGTACTCGTACCTATTAGTAATATAATTTCACAATTTTGCGTTTGCTTTTGTTTAGCGTTAATGAGTTCAGATGACCAGTTGACTTTACTACCGTTGATCCATAATATAATTGAGTATCAGTCGTATTTCGATGATGAAAAAGTATCCCATTTATTCAAAGCATTGGAAGATTTAGATAGCAGTCTATAGGCATGGAATTTTTTTCAGTTTCACTAGTGAAGTAAAATTCGATTTTAGTTGTAAATATTTTGTAATCAATTTATTAAAAAATATGATTAAAGGCGTGGAAATGTTTTCAAATTACGCCAGTGAAGTAAAATTCGATTTTAGTTGTAAATATTTTGTAATCGATTAATTAAAAAATACTAACTCTCATTTCTTACCTAAATGTTCTCATTTTGGTAGTTTTTGGCCGATTTCGGGCACTCGTTTTGAGATAGGTCCGGTACCTATCTATACGCGGTCGAATCTACATTACTAATTACATCTATGCGCTCGCTGGCGCGAAAACCCCAAGGGGCACTCTCCTTTCCACACTCTCACATGCGATCCTAAAAAGGACCATTTCTGCACACACTCACGCGCACTATACATTGTAAGTAAATGGTCTAAGCATTAAACAACACTATTTCTAACATAAGGGGATTTAATTTAGGGGGAGGGAAGTGAACCAGGAGTTACGGTATTTCCGCCAAAAAATGACGCGTACAGCATCATTTTCTTTATTCAGCGGTCACAATAACAATTGATCAACACCAGTAAACCCGGTCACGGCTCCCAGACGGCTCACATAACGCGGTTGATCTCGGAAAAAACGATCTCGCAAATAACGATCTCGGAAATTTACTCTCGAAAGACGGAAATATTATAGGTGTATAACCTATCCGCATTATAGAAAGACTGCATGATGTAGTATGGAATGTTTCATGTTTCGTATAATGGTAGAAAAGATAATGTTAGAGATGAGCCGAAAAGGGGGTACAATAAGGTGCGTAACCAACGGTGATACGCGCGTCGGGTATGGCAATTTTAGTTCAGCAGGGGGTACCCTATCTTATATCACAAATTATAGTGAAATAATTTGCAGCAAAAAGTAGAGATTTTCTACGATATTTCAGTCAAAACTACAGTCATTTTTCAATTTGTCAAAAAAATAAAAAATAAAAATCAGTCATTTCGATCAAAATTTCAGTGAAAAATCACTGACGCCGCCGAAGCCGCCGCAGCGGCCAAAAACTAAGAAAAATTGCCGGCGGCGGCTGGGTGGCGTAATTTTTCGGCGCTAAGAAGGAACTGACGTCATAATTGCGATGGACGTTTCGGCGGCAGGGCGGGTAGGAAGTGGGGGAGATTTTACCTGTTCAGCAGAGTCGAGCATGTTTTCCTTCACCCTTCACCCAAATCTTCAACTCACTCATCCTGATGAAAACATAAACATACGATAAAGTAAGCGATCGCAGGAAATGTGAAACTGCGCCTGACAATACTTATCAAAGGCACGATGGTGGCTACAACCAGGCAACAACAGCAACAGCTGTAGTGTGTTCACTGCTCATCTGCTGTAAATTTTTGCTTCTAGCTTGTTTGTCTTTGTCAAACAATTAGTTGTATAATTTGCTGTTTAATTTACTTCACCTTAAGTCCAGACTGCTCCTCTATAACCTATGGTATGTGGAGACAGTCAGGACTATTGGTTGAAGCTCTGCAATTTTTCATTCAACCAATAAACTTGTCCCACTCATTGGAATTAGGAAACAAAAAAAGTACCCTTTAGCACCCATAACATGACCCACGCATGGAGCCAGAGTAGGTAGGTTAGGCACGGTCTTGTAAGATGTAAGAAGTTACAGTTGTTGCACAGGCAAGAGGTTAAGACTCAACTATTTAAATTCAATTATTTCAAGAAATTTAATAAGTAATGGCGTGATTGCTATTAACTGCAATTAAAAACATTGCAAGTTACGGAAAATTATTTGAAAACTGAATAAAAATAAAAATAATTAATTAGCAATTTTTTTTTGAGGAGTATCTATAGAAAAACATCCCCCAAAAATATACCACTCATTAGACTTTACATTATCAGCTTAGTGATCAAAAACTTCTCCGTTTAATTCGATTTCTAAAATGAATTTAATTTTTTTTTCGATTTAATAAGAAAAAGAAAACTTGATGAAATTTTGAAAATCAAGTTTATTCAATTTCCGCCAAAACGTATTGTTTCGTTTCATTTTTTGTTCAAATATTCATTTAAAGCTAGTATTTAAAAATCATAAACTTTCAACGCCCAATCTTCGCATTTCATACAGAGAAGGGATAACACCTATTTCCTCAACAGCTGAACAGAACTGTCAATGGAGAAAAAAGAAAGCATAAAATTTAAGCAAAAGTTGTCTACCATCAGTATTTGACACATACCCATAAAAATTTATTTAAAATACGTAAGCGAACAAGATAAGGCGAAATATCACCTATGATAGGTATTTTTGACAAATGCACCAACCTCGATGAAAAGTTTTAAGCAATTTTTCAAAATTGAACTTCCACCTATTAGTTTCAAAACTTCGGGCAGACAATGCCGTGCATGAAAAAAACGATTTGTTTTGTACTTAGCCATTTCCTCTACTTATCGTTATTTCTTGATTTCCGGTCTGATGGACAACGTACTGATTCTTCGAGTGATTTCACCAAAAAAAAATTTCTTCCGTAAGTTTATTTTGTTCTTTAATCGAAACGCTTAAAAAAAAATTTACGCAGACTTATTTATTAAAAAAAAAAAAAAAACATTTTAGAGACCATGAGCAGAACGCAGGATTCTCTTGTCCAGGCTTGCCTCATAAGTGCACTGGAGAAACTAAATACTACAGTATAGACGGATCTTGTAACAACTTACGAAATCCTCGATGGGGATCAACAGGCTCACCTTATGTCAGGCTCGTGGCGGCGGACTATTCTGATGGTATATTCAATCTCTTAACAAAAAAACACACAAACACACACTAACACACACTTTCAAGTATCTCAGTCTATTTTACCCCAACTTGATTCTAATATTTCGCTCTTTTTTTTGTTTCAAAAGGAGTCATGGAACTTCGAAAATCGTCAGATGGATCACCATTGCCCAATCCTAGAGAAATTACCATAAGTCTTTTTACCGATAAAAATATATTATCAAATAAATATAACATCTTATTTTATGGATTCGCTCAGTGGGTAGATCACGACATGTCCCTTAGCGTCCCTCAAATGTCACCTAGTATGAAACAATTTTTTTTTTTCATCGATTTCAATCGATCGAAGAATAAATTATCTTTGTTTTTTTAGTTCCATGTTGTTCGGGAACAAAACCTATATCTAACCCTCCTAAAGAATTATGCTTACCCATATTACCTCCAATTAACGATCCTTATTATTCGAAGTTCGAAGTTACGTGTATCGACACAAAACGGAGCGTTAATACTGCAACTCTCGGCTGCCCATTGAAACCTATTGATCAAGTATGTTTGAGAATAATACCTACCTAGTAGCGAAAAAATGATCCCAATTTTTTTTCTTCGTTTTTATGCTTCTAAATTAGATCAATTTTCAAACGTCTTGGCTCGACTTATCAGTGGTCTACGGTCCCGCTGCTGTGTTAACTGATTTTCTAAGAACTTTCAAAGGAGGCCAGTTGAAAGTTGCTAATGTGAAACAACCCAATGGTCAGACTTTTCCACCAATTATACCAATAGGATGTCCGGTCGGTGGTCTCGACCCTGTACCTGGAGGATCGTGTCTCATTGCAGGTAAATTTACTATTTCAATGGAGTTGAAAAATAATCGATGAAAAATAAACCCTAAAATTTTTTCAGGCGACCTAAGAATCATACAGAATTCAGAATTGACCGTAAACGAGGTGGTACTTTTCAGAATGCATAACCATATTGCTTCCGAATTACAAAAGGCGAATCCCGAGTGGAACGATAATCTGCTGTTCAACGAAGCTAGAAGAATACTAATTGCCAAATACCAGCATGTGACATACGCAGAGATTGTTCCTGCAATAATAGGTAGGTGCCTACCTATCAAAATGAAAAGTCGATAAATCACACCTTTTAAGCAAATATTTTTCAGGAACCAGTATAGCCGAGTCTTATAAACTGCTTCCTTTAAAAAGTGGATACGCCATGGGTTATAATTCAGCCCTAAATGGTCAACATTTAGCCGAATTTTCAGCATCAGTCGGCCGTATACTGCATAGCATGATCAGATCTACCATCACGTAAGTTGTTAATTAGATAAAAATTTTCTAAGATAATTTTACAATACCTACTCTTAATTTTCAGCTACAAAGGTGGTCTCGGATATACGAAAAAGTATATTTTGAAGGAAAAATTTTTCAATCAACGGTTTCTTTTGCAAGGAAATACGTTTACGAATATAGTCGAATCTTTTGGAAAGACTCAATGCAACGCTCAAGATCAATTCGTGACAACTGACGTAAGCAAATGTATCTCACTGAAGAGAAATTTAGTCGAAATACTCCCCTAATTCGGTAAAACTGTATTCACAGATAACCGATAATCTCATCAGCGAGACGAAAGCGTTTGGAAGAGATTTAGTATCCATAGATATAAGCCGCGGTAGAGATTTTGGCTTAGCTTCGTATAATACGTATCGAAAAGCTTGCGGTTTATGCCAGCTGAATAGTTTCCACGATCTTAAATCTGTAATAAATAACCCAACGGAAGTAAGTTCGTCGATCAATTAGCACATCATTTTTCGTAGAATGTTAATGAGAAATTTTTCATGCATTTAGAATATTCCTATTTTGGAGCGTTTATACAAAAATGTCAACGACATCGATTTGTACGTAGCTGGGATGTTGGAGATACCAGTACCAGGAGGAATCGTCGGTCCAACGATGGCTTGTCTTTTTGCTGAAGTTTTCTATAGAGCTAAATTTGCAGACAGGTTGTTCTACGAGTTCCAAAGTAGTGGATTCACAGAACGTAATGAACCGATTATTCAGTTTAATTTTCTTACGGTACCATTAATTTTTTCTTAAATTTTTTTCATCGTGAAAATTTTCCTTTTTTAGCTCAATTGCAAGATATTAGAAAAACAACGTATGCTCAGTTCTTGTGTTTAACCAATAATATAACGTCTATGCCGATACAGAGTTTACGTATACCGTCTCCTAAGTAAGTTTTTTATAAAATTTCAAAATAGGTAGGTACGTATTGTAGAAACGATAGGCATAATTATGAAATTCCTTTTTCAGAAATCCCAACATTCCTTGCTCATCTTTCGGAGACACAAATTACAATTTATTCAGAACAACGTAACGAATCTGATCATATAGTTATACTCTTATGAGTGTTTTTTTTCCTACCTATTTCAATTGTTCTAAATATAGGTATGTTATTGACCAAGTTGTGTAAAAATTACAATCTACCAACTTATGTTATTCTAACTACAAAAAATAAAAATAAAAATGGTAAATCAACATTGATTCGATTGCGATGACCAATTTCATTGAATGTCTACACAACACTCTTTACAAAGTGAATAAATATTTAGCACACAAAATCGCGATCGACGATAATATTCGTCATGTCAGCAAACTACTTACATATTTTTCTACAGAACGAACGTAATATTTGTAACCGAAAAGCTTCTCATACAATCATGACAAATATCTACCCATTCGTTGATATATGTATTAACGTGTGATTATGTGAAATGATCTTCAACAATATCTTTGGTATTTTAATATTTTTGATAAATTCGATTCAAAGTGATATCAGCAACCATCAATCTTTCATTCACAAGAAGCATGCAGTTCAAAAGCACTCGAGTAAGTTGCAATTTCTGAAATGCAAAAAATGCACCCGGTAGCTGTATTTCTTAAGGTAGGTGTAAATAAAATCATAATTTTAAAAAGGTGTTATCTTGCGGACAGATCAGTGTAGTAACGCGACTATCACAACACGTCACAAACGATCGTTTAGGGACTTTCAATGGGTGAGGTATGTACTTAAAAAATATACATGTTTTCTAGAAGGGTTGAAAAGTGATGAAAAATATTTGCACATCGCTATTATTTTATCGATGTACAGCTTAGTAGCACCAAGATATGATTCACCCAGCACACCGCCTAACCTAATTTTAGTTGAAGAGGAGGTAACGGAATGCTTCGAATCGCCAAAAATGTGGTGCAACAGCAAGTCAAGATATCGAACCCCCGACGGTAGATGTAATAATCTAAATAACCGATCTTGGGGTATGAAAACAACAGCGACACTTCGAGTAGTAACAGCGAGATACGACGATGGTAAGTAAAATAATTAACGAAAAAAACGATGCATTTGAACATGCTTTTCGAAAAGTACCGAACGGACATATACGTCTAGGTATCTAGGTAATCGCGTTTCTACGACTTTTTTTTTTTCAGCCAAGTGTTCAGTGCACACGTCATCAGGAAACCCACTTCCATCGGCGTTGAAAATAAGCGAAACGATAACGGTCCTAAATAGGCTACCAATGATACGTAATGTTACCACTTTTTTCAGCATTTTTGCTCAAATTATCGCCGACGATGTGATCTCTTCAATAGTCAAATCATCAAGTAGGTATTCGTTGAACTGTCCAAGACAGCTTTTTCTGGTTTTATAAATTATTCGTCGTTCAGGTAGGGACTTCTGTTGCTCAAATGTGAATACTACGTATGATAATCCTTCGTGCTATTGCATGGAAACCACCATCCCTCAAGATCTTTTCAATTGCTCTAAAATGGCGAGATCTGAAACAACGTTAGATGAAAAATGCCCAGTATTTCCCGTATATCAAGTAGGATTAGTACAAACAAACGGCATTTTTCTTTCTAATTTTCCTTTCGTTTTTAAAATCTCTTCTTTATCGAAGATGTCATCAACGACCAGTTACATCGACGCTTCATTCTTATACCCTTCTGATTATGACGAATTGGCTGATTTGAGAACAAACAAAACCGGTAAATTGAAAATAGCCATGGATGAACGGAGAAGACCATTCATAAGAACGTATAAGGATTATAGAAACGTTACTCATACCAGCGGTACGTCTCATTACGGATAAAATTTTTTAATGCGGGGTTAATAAATCAGCAAAACCCACATAATATGCTGCTCTATATGGTTTGTACAATTCCTACATATTGGTACGTTTCACATATTTTTTTGACGCCACGTTGTCGTCGTATTCTTATCTTGATATACTTATGACATTTTCTTGGAAGACGCAAAGTTTCAACTTGTCGTTTTTTAGTACATGAATTACGTATCAGGCGTACAATCTTACAAAGTACACAACCTTATCTAGTCATCTGAAAGTTTACAGAATGACATAGTTAAATGAGTCGATAAGATTCGTACTCATAACATGACGCAAATCTGATCACTCACAATGTACATTTTACACATATACATTATGCTTTTATGTGATTTTCATTCTTTCAGATAGAGCCTTTGTACACGTAAATACAGGAACGAGGACATTACGCACTATGTTCATACGGCTACATAATTTCTTATGCGATATGCTCTCCTGGTTGAATCCTACATGGAGTGACTTCATACTGTTCCAAGAATCGAGACGGATTCTTATTGCCATGTATCAGCATATCGTTTACTACGAATTTGTACCAATTGTAATAGGTAACCATTTTCAGAAAATTCCAAAATACCTTTCGCTTCAATGTACGTACGTGGTATTTCATTTGTTCAGGTTACGATTACGCGATAAAATATGATCTAATGCCAAAAATAAACAGACTACAAGAAACATACGATCAAAGTATTAATCCCAAGACAGTGAATAGTTTCGCAACGGCAGCTTTTCGCTACTTTCATGCTATAATCCCGTCTTCTCTCAGGTATATTCAATTGTATCAATACAGTCACAATAACTACAAAAAAATTAAATTAAATCAATGGACTTGAAGTTTGGCAGATCATCGCTACGAAATAATAAAAAACGTCAGTTTTGTCGGAACGGCCGACGATATCGATATTACACAGCATGACTGGTACGACAGCGTAATAAGAGGATCTACGACAGTTTCACTGATGAATCAAGACCAAATAGATTCCCAACAGGTGGAAAGTGGACACTACTAACGTGTTATAATAACATTTTGAAAATATTCCAATTTTTTCCACTCCCCACAGCGTCGTTTGTTGCACGCTACCGACATAGAAAGAGGTCGAGATCACGGGCTGACTTCGTACAATGATTATCGCGAAGCTTGCGGCCTTCGCAGATTTTACAGTTTCAAACAATTGCACTCCGTGATGAATCCCGAAGTAAGAGTAACCGGTTTGAACCACAAAATCCCAAAGTAATTCCTCACGGAGATATTTTTCATACTTGAACTTGAAGGATGTCATGAAGTTGATTGAAATTTACGACGACGTTGACGAAATCGAGCTGTATATCGGCGGAAGTTTGGAAAAACCTGCCAAAGATGCTATAGTTGGACCCACCTTCCAATGCATCATCGCCGAAGCATTTTATCGATACAAATACGGCGATAGATTTTTTTATGAACATAAAAATGTTATGGGACAGTTCACCAGAGGTAAGTAAATTTTAAATAGAATTCGAATTGCTCACAAATTCACGATAATTTTCCAAATTTTAGAACAAATGCTCGAAATTAAAAAAGCCACAGCGAGTTTGCTCATTTGCATCTCAAGTGACTCGATACTCAAAGTACAAACTAATGTTTTTTACTTGCCATCCACTGCGTAAGTAATCTTCGACATAAAATTACAAAATTCACGCATCAAATAATTTTCATCATTTACATCAATTCACAGAAATCCATTCGTTCCTTGCGAATTAATTTTGAGACCTGACTACTCCTTATGGAAAGAGAAAGCCGAAATGACTCCAAGCAAAAACTAGAAAATAAAAAAAAGAAAGAAACTTGTATTACTCATTAATGTTAACAAATAGGATCGTAAGTTTAGAATTATTTAAGAAGTCGTTTCTTCACTATTCATCGTCTGACTGTTAGCCACCTAGAAAAAAATTAATTCAGACGTTACTAGATTTATTTATAATTTTTTCCTTTAATCGATAATCATTTTACGCACCTGAAATTCGTAGTTGATGCCCAATTTTTTCAACTTATTCATTTTTTTCTGAACATGATCGTTTAAACGCTGTTTCTTTAATTCACTTTGTTTTTCGGTTAGAACTCTATTACTTTTCTCTCTAAGATAACGTCTTCTGCGTACAAGTAGTGGAACTTTGGGGGTTTTAAATCTAAAAGCATACGGTTTCTGTTCTTCTGGAGGTATATATTTCGCTAGAAAATTAGAAAAAAAATTGTCGTAAGTTGAATAGACATACTGCGAGTTTAGAAAACAAATTGAAATTTCCAATGGATCACCTTTAACGATTCTTTTGTACATCAAATAATTATTCATAGTTTCAGCAGCTATTTTGGCTACATCGGGATACATAAATTCCACAAAAGCGTAACCTCTGTATTTACCAGTACGCTAAAAAAAATAATATTTCAATAATACGCACTCCTCGTGGTATTTTCAAATTTTCAATTTTTCTTTATAACATACTGTACTTCTTGGTATTCTAACGCCGGTAACCTGACCGAATTGAGAGAAAAATTTTTTCATTTCAACTTCGTAAAATCCATGCGGAACGTTTGATAAGTACACAACTCCTCTAGTACTTTTAATCTAAGGAAAATATTTAACAGAAACGTACAAAGTTGAATTATCATGTGCATCGTAAACACAACTAAAATGTTCATGTAAGAATTTTTTTCTCTCCCACCTTTTTCTTGGGTATCTTCGGCACCCTTCGTCTCAGCACTCTTGAAGTAATTTTCGCACTTCCAATTGGATTCCGAATAGCCTTTTGACGAATAGAAAGCTACGAAAAAAGCGATATACAGATGAGTATTCGAGTAACAAGATAGGAAAATTATAAAAAGTGGGCGTAATGTGGATAGACTTTACCTTTGCAACTTTAGACTTCTTGATAGGAGATTTTCTAACTTTTAGCTTCGTTTCATTCTTCTTGACGTCCGTTTGTTTAAGACTGTTTTTCTTCTTTGCAGATTTCGAAGATTCTGGTTTAGGGGTTACGCTTGATTTTTTTGAAATTTTGGTCTTCGCAAGTTTGGTTGATTCCGGTTCGGGAGTTATGTTTGGTTTCTTCAAACTTTTCGTCTTTTTCGTAGGTTCCGTTGATTTCGGTTTGAGAATTGTGCTTAGTTTCTTTGAAGTTATCGTCTTCTTCACAGATTCAGTAGTTTCTGATTTGGGAATTTTCACAACTTTCGCTTCCTTATTTTTTGGAGTCATATTGGAAAATTAAGCAAACACGACAAACATTTAACAATTTCTGTTAAAAGACCTTACCGCACGTAAGACGATGAACGATAACGAAAAAAGTTTTTTATAAAACTTTCAGATACACATGATTTTGTTATTTTAAATTTTTATAGTGTTTCGTGTGCGAATCATCGCTCAACATCAAAACGATTTTAACGCGCCCTGTTGATCGAACAAAGTACTACTTGTTTTTACCAGCTGGCGTCTGGGTCTGGGCAAACTTTCACATTTTGGAACTTTCATGTGCTAGTTTAATTTGAAAATTTTTCATTACCTTTTTTTATAACATTTTGCCGAGCTCAATCTAAATATAAACACGACATAATTTTAAATTCGTTCTTAGTCTACGAATCCGGTATTCTTCATCTTGATTGAAGTATGAAATTTATATTTGAAGCAATACAGAAAATTTATCTCTTACCGGTTTCTAAATGTCGTAACACCTTCTACTGATGTTTTCGATTGGAAATTGCACTATGATACCATATCGCTCGTAAATTAACTGCCCATGTTGAACTTCATTTGCTCATAAAAGCCATAATTAAGATACAATGCAGTTGACAGAATTACCGCAAGCTTCGTAAGTGAATCAACTCAACCATGGTAAGAATGTTTTTTTGACGGTAAGATTTAAATTTACGTACTTCTGAAATAATCCTACTTTTTCTCATTTATTAGGCGATTCTTGGTGCTCAGCTGGTTATCACTTTAGTTACCATTAGCGTAGTTCATAAGTTATCTCCGTATTATTCTTTTTCAAGATGGTTATTGTGTTCTACAGGGTATGTATTTTTTTTTTACCGGTAGTGTTTTGTCGTGTGTTTCTGCTCATAAGACGATCAAATTGTTACAGATTGACGAGATATTTATACCCAACCAATAGCGAACTGAGAGCTTTGATAAAAATTCCGAAGAAAAACAAGAAGGGAGCGAAATACGAAAATGGAAAGCAAACTACTGACAAGTTTATGATTCCAAAAAATATAGAAATTGAGGTGAGTATGTATATTAGACGACTTTCGTATTCATTTCGTTACAATTTCTTGAACACTATGAAAAATTACAGCTTGAAAGTACTAAGGTTGTTCCTCAAGATATTTGCTATTTGAGATACTTTTCCGATTTTCAATGGCTGGTTGACTTTTCGTTGTTCGCTTCTATTGTTTATATTTTGACTGAAGTAAGTTCAGATTGAAAATAAAAAATTCGGCTGGGTATCTCTTCATCTAATCGATTGATTTTCATTGCAGATACATTCGCATTATTTTTCCATTCAAAATGAAATCAATCTCAGTATGCTGTGGTGTTTGACCGTCCAAGGATTTGCTTTGTATCCTTTTCACATTTCCCGTCGTTCGTTACTAGATAAATTTCCGACTCATTACTGAAAATATCCTTGACTTCATTCTAGAAAAACCATATTGTCTATGACTTTAGAATACTTCAAAGGACAGGAATCAATCGGTGAAAGATCGACCATTATTGTTACAGCTTTTATCTACTTAATCGTTGTCATGATAATTTTAATCATCGATGAAAATAAACTTGAAACTGGATTGGACGCGGCGTATTCCAATTTCACGGCCGGAGCTTCGGTTTTTCTTAAAGCTCAAGGATTCCCTTCCCAGTAAACTTCGACAATTTCATCAATGCGCAGTTGGAGACTTTTATTAATATCAAATGTTTCTTACAGGGGTCCTGCTTCCAAATTGATTTTGAAATTTTGTCTCGCTATATGGTCGAGTATAATCGGAGCTGCATTTGTTTTTCCTGGACTACGATTGGCTCGAATGCATTGGGATTCGTTAAAGTATGAAACTAATCCTATTTTTTTTTGTTTTTGATTTTCTTTTCTAATTTATAGTTCTCATTTTTCGATAGGTACTGTGCAGAGAGGAAATCACTTCAATTGTTACTTCATATCAACTTTATTTCACCTTTAATTTTAGTTTTATTGTGGATAAGACCAATTTCTCACGAATACTTCACTTCACGAATATTTTATGGAATGCACCAACCATTGTAAGGCCAAACATCGATTGTGTTATATTTGTACATTCATACTGCATTGAATTATCACCAATGTGTTTGATTCGACTAATTTTCATTTTTTTCCCCCTACAGAATGTCTATTAAATCATTTGAAAGTATGAGGCTGATTCTAGTCGTAGTTTGTATGTTATTAAGATTATGTGTAATGCCAATCTATTTGCAAGCTTATTTGAATATGGCTTACGAAAGAACTAGAATTTTGAAAAATGAAGTTGGTAAAATAACCAACATAGATTTGCAGAAAAAAGTAAGCCAATGATTTGGTTTGTTGATTCTTCAAAAAATCTATTGATATAGTTATCAATTATCTTCTTATTTTATGTCACAGGTGGCATCAGTGTTTTATTACATGTGTGTAGTGGCACTACAGTATGTTATTCCTCTAGTCATGTGTTTGTTTTTTTCATTCATGTATAAGACATTAGGTAAGTTTTTGAAAATTTTTCGTATGACTCGAGATAATTTGTCCTTCATTTTAAATTGTCATTTTATTATTCATTCCGTAGGATGTTACGCATGGTCCGACGCATTATTTTATAACACCAAATCTACAGTATTATCTTCTACCGACCTTATCAATAGTACAATAAACGACAAACCCGAACAAGTTAAAGGTTTTGTCACTGCTTCTCTCAGTCAGGTATCAAATTTACTGAAATATTTTAATATTTTGACTTGTTAAACTATAAAATTGTAGTTCTTTTTTTTTTGTAGGTATTTACGAAGGACGTTTATCGTGGCTTACTAGGTTTTGCAACTTGGTGGACATGTTTCACGTGGTTTTCTTCGTCCAGCATTGGATTACTCTATCATATGTATTTTTCCTCACAAGAGTAGTGAATTTTTTTTTTTTAACTGTACTCTCATTTTGTTGATCTAATTTAGGTACTCATTTTAATTTTCAATTGTTGAGAAAATTGCAATTAGGAGGAAAACTGCGTAATTAAATTGTTATTAAATGAGCAATTTTTGTTTTCTATCGAGGACAATTTTTTTCAATAAGGGTATTTAAGGTTCGAGACGCACACGGAAATAATTTATAAAATACTGGTGATTCGTTTGGCAGAATCTCATCGACATTCAACTTCTCATCATGTCTCATCAACGCGAAATTACGCGAAATTCGCAACACTCGCACCACAAAAACTACGCGATAGTCTTTTAAATAATAAGCAATCTTGTTTCCAATTAACGGCTGTAAATCTCGGTAAGGAAATTTCGCGTCGCTCGGATTGTTTTTGAATAATCCGGCTGGAATTCGACTCAGTTCGAAGTTTAATTTTTTTTCTCATCATCTTGTCTTTAAAGTAGTTTGCGAAATTTAATTTCAACTCGCAAAGATCTTTTGTTACGAATCACACTCTTCATTCGAAACAAATAGTATTACAAGAATACCATTGTATTATAAGTATCAGTTTTATCAAAGACTAAAAAGATGATGTTCGATAGTGAAAATAATTGAAATACTGTTTACTTCGCTCAAAAATTTAATACGTTTCACTTTGTTTAAAACGACCCTTATCATGGCAACAAAATCGCCTCCTTTCTTTTAACAATTTCTAATTATCTGAATTTTGTAGCTTTTAATCTTTGATGTTTGTTCTTCGATATTTGACTTCGTTTTTGTTTTAACGCATTTTCTCATCTTGTTGTTTTCCTTCTCTCTTTTCACGCCTTTTTTTTATCCACGCGTTTTTCGTGCTTTATTGAATAAGGAGAGGAATGTGGCAACTTTTGATCACAACTCTGTTCTGTGCGAAAATGAATACACAGTATTTCAGCGAAACAATTCCAAGCTTTGGACTCGAGTGAGCGCGTATTTCTGAAGCACTCGTTCGTTTGAATTATAAGCATGTCGCAGGTTGCAGATTCTTGGATCGCGGTAAAGCCTTAAGATATGGAAAAAATTGACTTCTGTAGAAGGCGTAAAAATAGGTTCATACTTCGTTGTTCTCTTAAAGACGAAAGAACTAAATGGTTACACCTTATACTTTAAACTCATTTCGGCGCATAGAGTTCAAATTTCACTGCTTAAATTTTGCACATGGAACCTTTTTTGCTGATTTCGAACTGTCTGATATTAGGTAGGCGAAACCGAGGTCAGAGACAACAATTCAGGTTCAGAAAAAGTTTATCTAGATTGCATAGAAAAAGTGAAATTGATCAATCGATAACCAGGAGCAGACGAAGCCTAACGGAAGTCGTGCAGGCATTTTTCTGTCAAAATCAAAAATCTGTTTCTTAAACTCCAAAAAATAAATGACAACTGTTTTCGGATAATTTTGCATGTGGTTTTCAAAATTCACACCATAAGCACCCACAGGAGTAGCGAAGATAACCATCACCACCTCAAAACTTCCCTATTTAAATTCAAAAATACGAAACAACTTTGAAAAATTGGTTGCTTTATAAAATTAAAAAATTTTGAAATCAAAAAATTGAAGAACCGGGAAAAATTGTTGAAAATGTGAAAAATAGTTTAAAGTTGATAAATCCATAAAAAAAGTCGAAAAATAACAAAATTTACAAATTTTAAATTTTTGACAGACTTTCTTTGGTTTGATTTTGGATTTTTCAAAATTTGGCAATTTCTTGAAGTTTGGCAATTTTGCAATTTTGTCAAATTTAGAAAATTTTTCAGAATTTATCTTATTTTTAAAAATTTCTCGATTTTTCAATTTTGACAATTTCTCAAAGTTAGGCAATTTTACAATTTTGTAGAAGTTTGCAATTTTTCAAAATTCCTGGATTTTTAAGAACTGATCATTTTTTAAAAATTTGATAGTTTTTTAAAATCTTGCGGGCGCTTATAGTTCGCGTTCATTTTGTTCGAAATTAGTTTCCTATAGAATATACTTATCAGGTAAACTACGGGTAGAATGAGTGCATTCCTGTCTCCTACAAAAAGGCATGTCCTTCTTCGCACAAACAAGAAAAGAAGTAGAAAGTACACATCATATCATGTTATTCCATCAACCCNAAAAAAAAAAAAAAAAAAGTAGGTGAACGTCATAAGAAAACCTAATTCATATACCCGACGCAATCTAAATGCAAAATAAAATCTTTGGAATAGATACGAACGTCGCATTTTATCGACGTCTAACCATGTCTAACCGAATAACGCGAGCAACGAGCATTTTCCACTCGTCTTGTATTTTCAAATAGGTACCTACCCAAGAACGTAGAATTGCATGGAGAAGAAAAATTTCAACGTACACCGTTTGAATTCATCGACATGGCACTTATTTGTCGATTATTCGTGTTCGTCGACGAGAGCAAAAAAAAAATTAATGTCTGAAAAAATATTCCGCAAACTCTATTCGAAGTAACTCAATTAATTTGATAATTTTGGTGAATTCGCATCGACGCGAGCAAAACTTATTAAATGCTTCGACGCGAATAAATCCGCGCTCGAGCTTGTTTCGCCCATTGTAAGTCAATTCATCAAGCTCGATCTTTTCTATTATTTTGTATTCGCTTTTGAAAACAGAATTCCTTCGTTCAAAACTTTACCCCTCGTAATCATCTTATTACTTACATAGTTTTATAATAAACAAAATAACCACGCGTGCCGTATTTAAAAACACCGTCCGATGGGACAGGTCGAACCGGAGGGGTAAATATTCAATCGCGTTTTCCTCTGTGCTTTTGTATAATAAAACCGCGCGCGTAAAAAGTTGAATTATTCGCGGTATCTTATCTTTTTTCTATAGTTTACCGAGAGCAGATCGTACCGTAAAGGAAGAAAATCGCGTCAAAAAATTTCTTCTTAAATGTATACGAATTTCGTGCTAAGTATTTGCAAAACATTCTTTTCAATTTGAAAAACACGGAGGGAGAAAATCAAAAAAACCGAATACTAAAAAACTCCCCGGGAATGTAACCGCAAAAGACGCGGCGTATTCGCAAACACGCCAAACAACAAAACTTGATACCTTTTGAAATAAATATTAAAAATAATACTTCGTTATAAGTTCCAAATACCTTCGTTCTTTAGCTCCTGCCATGAAATTTCTTTTGAACTTTTACTCGACGTTTGTTCTCGGCAAGTTCGACAAGAGTTTATACCGAAAATATTTTCTTCCAAAGTAAAATATGTTTTCAAGATAAAATAAAAATGAAACTTTAAAAGAAAATAAGAAATTATACAAGAAAAAATTCGCCATTTAGGTACAAAAATTCACTACATAATGAATTTTTCGAATGGTTTTGCTCGTTCGTCACTATCAAATCGCGAGCATACCTACCTACCTCAGTTTTTGTCAGAAATTTAAATCTCTAAAAAAAAAAATTAACTATAAGTACCTATGCCTGAAACATGTCTAAGTGGCTGAAAAAAAATCAAATTGATAAAATGGTAAAATCGAAAAGTTAAAATCATATCGAATCAACGTCAACAGCCCAACACATCCCCTCGCCAGCGATGACTTTGAAAAAATTCAACGAAATCCCAACGAATATACCGAATTCCATTCAAAAGCCAGTCCTTATTTTCGTACATAGATATTCCAAGAATACTGATGCCCAAAAAAGTCAAAGTAACTTTTTATCACACTCGCGATCGTTTTTTCCGCCGACTTCGAGAGCGAAATTATGCAAATAATAATTTTTTTCACCTTTATACTTTGTAGGTACAATACTCTATTGGCGTCAAATATTCGCTATACACAAATGCTCGATATTTTATTATATTTTCATACATTCCCTGACGGTCTTCTCATATTTAAATTGATTTATTGACGTCAAATACAGATATAGTTATACCTAGGAGTGGAAAACACAAGAAGCAACAGCAGAAGGGTAAACTACATTCGTCAAATAAATAGCAAAATCGATTAAACTTTTATAACTTTTATTAAATTTCATAAACTTTTTAGCTTTCTGTGTACTACGCGCGATCGCGATGAGAGGGACGACCAAAAAAAAAAAAAAAAACA
>JAAOIU010185486.1:0-10564 GCA_018107765.1 Hypogeococcus pungens | reverse complement strand
TAACAATTTCCTAATTTTTGAAATTAGCTCAATTATTTTGAAAATTTTTCAAATTTTGAAAAACTTTGAAATTTCTCCATTTTTTATGTTTGAAAATTACTCAATTTTTGAAATTACCAACTTGTCGATTTTTTGAAATTCCGCATTTGCCTTTAAATTTGTTAATTGCTCAAAGATCAAGTTCTCTTAATTAGTTTCTCAATTTCTCAAAATTCATCAATTTATTTAAATTCTTCAATTTGTCAAAATTTATTGATTTCTTAAAAATTGTTATTTTACCGGATTTCGTTAATTCTTTGAAATTCTTCAATTTTTCAAATTGGGCGAAATTGGTAGAAATTTTGGAATTCCTGACATTTAAAAAAAATCCGATCACAGAAAAACATAGAGACAATTAAGAGCTGGTTTAATCGAGTTCCTAAAAAGTCCCGGGATTTTTTTTCTTGAAAAATCTTCGCTGCAGAAAATCTAGGGTAGATCTATGAGCGAAAGATAGAATTTCTTTTCTCACTCCAGCTAGTGGGGAAAAAAATAGAAAAATAATCAAACTACGTCATCAGTACACGAATCTACTTTTGCAAACAAAATTGCAGCTTTTCAAAACTTCAACTTTTGCTTCGGTAAAATTATTTTTTTAAGATTAAGAAATTACGATTTAAAAACAAAATTAAAAATCATTGGTAGATATATTGCTGAAAATTTTTTTAATATAGGTAACCATGAGAGAAACGTATATAAGTGTGTAGGTAGGTACTGAAGAGAAAAGTTTTTTCTTTCAATTTCCTTTAATGAGATAATTCTAAAAACTTTCGGGTAAAAATCCCACCTTCTTAAAAAAAATCTTAAAAACTGTTTTTTGAGAAGTGAAATCTCTACCTTAAACGTGGAGCACTTTTTTAAAGTTAAATCAATTTTTTGAAAAAATATTTTTCACAAGAGAGATAGGTATATGCCAACAGCCTCAACAATTTCAGTTCGAATAAAAACTGATTGAAAAAACATGCAATGGTGCTCCTGTTATCAAAATTTCTGGTGCTGTGTGTACCAACTAAATTTCGTCGAATTTTTGAAAATTAAATTTTGACCTATGCATGTGATTACAGCTGATTTTCTAAAATTTGACAATTTCCTAAAACTTGAAAATTTTTTTAAATTTGCCATTTTTTATTTCATTGAAATTCGTTTATTTCGTAAAATGTGCCGTTATGCCAAATTTTGTTCAAATTGTTACTTTTTTAAAATCAGTCGATTAATCGAAATTTGTTAATTTTTTGAAATTCGACAGACTCTTAAAATTTGTTTTATTTGCCGTAATTTCTTAATTTTTCGAAATGCCTACGCGAATTTTTTTCTCAGGCATACTTATGTTGATTGCTGCTCCAGTCAGTTACATAATTTGGTAAAACACCAACGCACAGTATGTACTCGAAATGCGAAATGAGAAATAGAGCATGATGCACCTACTAAAAAAAAAAAACCGCAGTCATCGTTACCATGTCACTCGTCTATTTACATCAAGAGAAGACTGGGACAACCAGGAAAGGAAAGATTTGAAATTGAAATGAACATCTCTCCGCTGGAACGCGAAGATACAGTAAGGAAGCAGGGATGGTACGAGATATGTATACTGGGTGCACCATTCATACACTTATGATTTGGTTAAATGTTTTTAATCATTTTAAATGGCTGGTTTTTTTTTTGTTTTTCTAAAAGCAAACTCGAACACGTCTAATACGTAAGTACCTACGTTATCTAACTCCAGACCATTTGTTTCAGCTCGAATCCCCCTCAGATAGATGTCAGAGAGTCAGACTGCGAACGCGATGGCGTAGTGTAAATAGAGCAAAAAAAGTGAGAAATTTACACGACAGGAGAGAACCAGTTTCCATAGGAGCATAAACAAATGGACGATGACGGAAATGGAATGGTACAGCATTGCTATTTTTTCTATCGTTTTTCGGCGTCAGTTGGCTTTTTATACTTATTACGAACAGCATCGGGCTATATTGCAATAAGCAATACCTATCGCGATGAAGGTGACACCGGTCGCGTGCTTCTCTACATCCATATGCTATTCGCTAAAGGCGTTATAGTGCGGAAAATATCGATTATTAAAACTACAGTTGTATTGTACGTACGGAATGCAATACCGTACGTAAGAGAATAATAAATGTAAGACCGAATCTGAGGCGCTGGCTGTACTTCCGTGATTTATGGCTTAATGTCTTTCTTGCCATCAAATGAATCGTGACCTAGCTATTGAAAATATGTGTAGTAAGGAGCTCGCAGAGTAGCCCGTGCTTCATGTCACATCACAATGCGATCGTCAGCTGCTGGAGCAGGTTTCCTTAAAGATACAATAGCAGGGCCTCGTGTCCGCTCAGGTACGATTTTCATCCTTCATAGATACGCAGACAGACGAAACGAAGTTTCTTTTATTAGCTCATTCGGACTGGCAGTCATGATAGGTAATCGGTTCGACAATCGACAACGATTTTCAAAACAACAACTCGCATGTACCGAAATGTGAACCGAAAGGAATCTATGTACGCTAGATAAAGGTAATGAGGGTTTCGATATCGATATCTTTCGATTTGGATTTGGAATTGGAATTTTTCCCTTCCGACTTTCTAATTCAAGTAAGAGTATATGGGACACGAAGTGATTTCAATTGTAATCTCGATCGACGACGTGATATTTGCGCTAAACTATCGTCATCTTGAAATACCACATTTATCATTACCTAAGGTTGAAGTTGAAGAGCACGTGCTCCTGGACATCTATCTATCTATCTACCTATTCACCGAGCATAGATACGTATACGAAATTTCTCCGTCTCATTTTCATTATTCTACTCGTAATATAATTAATGATCGATCGAAAAGCTGCGTTTTATTTCACGCAGAGAGTATATGGCTTCGTCTATAGTAACATGCTTTTCATACACGTCTTCAAATCTATCAATTTGATTCCGCTGTCTCGCTCTCTTTCACCGTCTCTCTTACAGCGTACAGAAAACAGCGGCGCCGCGCCGCGTACCTATACACATATCGTATTAACATAATAAACAACGCCTATTAAATTATAAACATTCGAAACGACCGCAGGTGCAAAATCATTTGTAAGCGTTGCGAACGAGTTTAACGCGAGCTGTCACGAGAACAATGTCCAAGGTAAAATTCATCATACTTACTTCAGATATAACTTTGTCTACGTAAGCATAGTATGAATCTACTTCTTATTTGCTACAAAAACGAAGCGTTTAATTAGACTGTTATCTATGAAGTATCAGAGAAAAAACTGCCCCAATATTAGCTCATATAATTGTGATATAAATTTAGGGGATGATAAACCCCCGCTCTGAAAGCGGTACAGTTACACGTCTATTATTCGCCCAAGTACAAAGTATGTAGGGTAACACGTATTCACCAACCATGAATTATTACGTACTCGTAAACGTACATACGTATCCACGGGTGATAAGCTTCAATAGCATACATCATATCACCGAGGAGTAATGACTGTTGACTTTTCAACATTATACGTTCATTATTCTCGCTACCAACGATTTGTAGTGTTTTGAAAAGTGTTAAAAGCGCGTATTGCCCTATATACATAATATTTTGGTGATGAATCGCTTTCCGATCGCACCATTTAACTTGGTTCAAATCTCCAAGGCTTTCTATAACCCCTCACTTCAGTATCAACACGTATTTTTATAGATGACGTCGAAGTGAATATCTGTTTGGATGGCAAGATGCAAAAATAAACTACTGGTTTGACAAATTTTTTAAAATAATTAGAAATTGCAAAACTTGGTAGAAAAAGTTACCTAAGTACAAAAATTTAAAAAAAAAAAATTGAAATTAAAAAACCTGACAAATTTTTAAAAATTAGCATAATTTTATAATCCAGAAGGATTATTTGTTATTTTTTTTTNGGGTTGACCAACTTAAAAAAACTACAAATTTTTTAATAGAATTTATCTTTTTTCGATCAAAAATTGAAAAAAAACAATTTTTATTTAATATGGCATAAAAGTGCTTCTTTTTGGTGAGGGCAAGAGTTAAAGAAGAATTTTTTCAAGAATCATCTTCACTTCTTGATTTTGACAAATTTTGATGCATTTAATGAATTTTAAAATTTTAAAAAATGTGCATAGAGATGAACAGATTCAAAAAAATTTCACCGGTATAATGAAAAATTTAAAAAAAATGTAAGTATTCTAAGTATAACTTTTGGGAAATTGATCTTTTAATTAATTGACAAAATTGAAGATAACATATTTTTAGAAATATTCAAGGTATATTTTTTTTTGTAAATCTGCAAATTTTCAGAAATTAAAACTTTTGAATATCAAACCATCTTCCGAAATCGGAAAAGTGAACTCTGTTTCTCCAATATTCTTTATTTGCTAACTTTTTCGAACACCAAGTGTTCATCATCAGGCTATTTTGAAAAACTGCCATTTTTCAGTGATGGACAAATTTCAGAAAATTTATCAATCCTGAAAAACAATACGCATTTTAAGAATTAAATGAATTTTGAAAAATCAATCATTTCAAAAAAAAATTGAAATTTCTGAAAATGGCACTTTCTGAAAATCATTGTGAAACAGTAGGTAATCGAAAAAATGATGACGTTAGAATACAGAAAAATAAATCGGTTCGTCAATATATTCTCAAGAAGCAACCATGTTACCTTTTTCGCTTCCATTGAGAGAATAAATCCTCGCACTAACCGACCCTTCCTTCGACTTAATTTCAAATTACACCCGAAACAGTTGTAAACGATTAATAAGGATACTCACGGACACGTTGTTAATTATTCGAACGACCATCGGCTCTCACCTACTGACATAATTCGTATCTGAATTCTACAGCTAACGCAATTAGGAAAAATTCACGCCAAGTTAAGACACACCATACCTGATACCTATAGGCTTAGGTATACGAGACACAACGTGAGCAATAAAAATAGATTTGAATCGAACCGTATTTGTATCTGAGTTCACACTACCATCGCTTATACAGGAGTTAAAGTAACAAACAAGGCACTATACGCGCAATCATTCATCATCGTTGGCGACCTGTAATTTTCTAGTTATCTGCTTTAAAAGACATTACGACGTATCTTTTTTTTAAAAGATTGATAAATGGTCAACAACTCCTTACCAGTTAACGCCTGATAGTGGTTATTATCAGCGGCAATTTGGTATCGTATAAACGCACCCTTTAACAAGAACTAATAATTCCATTAATAATAATAATAATCACAACAACAACGGCTAGTAAAAGTTGGGATTTTTCAATTCCATTACTTATATCATCTTGGTATGAGATACCTATACCTACCAACGAATGCTGTGTGTAAGAGATGAGGTTTATAAGAGTCGTATTTGTAATTTTCCAGGGTTTACCAAAATTCCTCCAAGTGCTTGAACTTGGCATATAATTGAAGACGAATAATCAAGCTGGTTTATTCAGCGAATTCGCAGTAATTTATAAAATTTTCGTGAAATTTTGTTTTGAAAATCCATCCTTAATTCAGATTAAAAGAACTATGAGAAAAGACCAAACCCAGATATAATTCTGGAAAGCATTGTTTTGCCGTTTAAAACAAAGTAAGTATCTCGTTATTATAGAAACGAAGACTTTACGATTTTTCTTTTACACCTCGACCAACACCGAGGTTATTTAATACAGAGCGATAATTACACGGCGCATTTGAACCCATCGTATAGATATTAATTTCGCGAAATGGCTTTTAATAATCGTAGCACCTAGGCAGACGCCTCGAATAGCCTGCAGCTTTTCGGATCCGATCGCACCTTAGGAAGGAAGAAATAATTCACGATAACGAGCTCGCTTCCAGTCGTAATTGAGATTTTACGAGCTCGTTCAAAAGTACCTCTACAACATACCACATATTAGACCCCGACTGCACCGGGTAGCGCAGCGTACCGCGTTTGACTCGAATGCAGTAAAAGTGAAACCGTCTGAGTTGCCCAGTGCTGGACGCGACCTGCGTCATTGAGTCGAATTCCTAATACGTAACACCCTCGACGCTCGCTAGGTGTGGTTTCGAATTTCGCACGACGACGTACGTATCGCTAAAGGCCTTCACGAGGCGACAAAAATTGTCTTTTTAAAACGTCGCAGCGTATAGGACATTTCAACGCCTATTACGTGTGACTGTGACAGTGGCGATACATCAATTCGCCTCTTGCCTTTTGCGGCGAACGTCTGCTCCGAGTCGAAGATGCTATCTACGTGCGATCAGCGCGTTAAACCGGGAAGCTTGTGCGCGTTTCATTTCAATAAACTACGCTTCGAGCTATTTGTCATTGTACGCGGCGCGAAAAATTTATCTACAAACTACCAATAGTAAAAAGCAAATTCTCAACTGACAATAAAAAATGAAACGTTTGCACGCTGAAATTATCGCGCAAGCTCGTCTTCGTCCGCCCGCCGCAGCTTCCACTGCACACGTATATGTGTAGTCTACCTATGTATCACGGATTACGCGCCAATAACGCCTCGAGCTAGACATCGCGCCGCGTACACAGCATATGTACGCTGTTGACCACCGCGCGCCGCGCCCTACCCAGCCGTACGGTCTGGATTAGTTATTAACGGTACCTTAATAGCATCGTATTATCTAACCAATAACTGCTACCGATTTTAACCATCACGAATATAATTACCGTCTTCTCATTTATCACACGCTTCAACCTTTTATTTCGCCCGGCCTGCGAGTCTGTCAATCAACAAATATTTATCAACTTGACTCCGTGTGTTTGAATTGTGCTCGAGTACACAAAGAGAGCTTATGAGCAAATATCGAGAACGTGCTCAAGATTGGCTGGCATTATGTAGTATTATTTCTTTTCGAACAAATCTTCGAGTAGATGTGAATTTTTGGAGAATTCTATCGAGNGAGTTTGAAAAAATTTTAGGGGTTAGTAGTTACAATGGTTTTCAAAAATTTTGAAGTTGAAAAAAAAAAAACCTGAGAATTCCGGGAAATTTTATAAATTAATTCAGAACATATTTGGATGGGTCAGTAAAAAATATACTTTCGTTTTTTATGATTTACAAGTGTATTCATAAAGTGGTAAGTACCTATTCCAAAACTATTTGCTTCGCAGGCATTTCTCTGACAGGTTGGCAGTTCTCTGTAAGCAAGAACGTATCGCAGGTAATAATTTACATAAAATTTTCGTGAGACGTTTGTTTTGTACCCGCACATAAGTACAAAGTGTAACATTCCATATGTTTTTGTAGCCTTCTCGTTGTCCTAATTTTATTCTTTATATACGTATATACACATATTTTTTAATTTGTACAAGTACAACATTAACGGTTTCAATGAATTATCAATGAGTGTAATATTATTTTTAGAGTTCTGAAAATTTTAAAATTTCTAAATATCCTTGTTCGTCACCTTAAAATACTTGATAATGAAAATAATTTCTTGATTTGGAAAATTGGAAACCAAAATTCGAGCGTAATAAATAAAAATAGACAAACATTTATTTCTAAAAAATAAAAAAAAATAGATTGAAATTCTATGAAATCGATAACTTTGAAGAAAAGTAGCAACATTAAAAAAATGATTGAAATAATTGTTTTTAAAAATTCGAAAATTGACCAATTTTAAAACATAAAAAATTTGAAAAATTGAAAAAAATTTAGATAAATTTTTGAAAATTTAAACAAATATAAAATCAGGAAAAATTGAAAATTTAGGCAAATTGAATTTGGAAGCACGTAAGTTGTAAAAAAAAAATAATAATAATAAATAAAAAACTTTTGAAATAGAAAATCGAACAAATTAGAAATCTGACAAAGTTAGATTGGGCAAACTGTTTGAAAACGAAGTTGAAAAAATTCGATAAAATCTGAAAATTGAAATAGGTATTTCGAAATTTAAAAACATAATAATAAAAATAAAACGAAGAAAAGTACTAAAAAACTGGAAAAAAATTGGCAAAACTTTCCAAAATTTGAATAATTGAAAAGAAGATGACCAAATTTTGAAACTGACAAGCTTTGAAAAAATCATAGGAACAAACTTTTAAAAATCAAAGCATTGAAAAAAATTACAAATTCTAAAAACTAAATGGCCCCAATTTTCCNAAAAAAACCGAAAAATTTACACAATTTTTGTCCAAAAAAAAAAAATTACAAAAATTTTTTCTGCTTTAAAAAAGTGATCAAGTATTCGTTCGGCAAATTCTGCAAAATTTATATACCTAATTGAAAAATTTTTTAAAATAATGAAATTTCAAAAAGTAACATTTATTTAGATACACTTGATAAAAAAAGTTGAAATAAATCATTTATTCATATAAAAAAACAAAAAGTTATGGAATTTTAAAAATCTAAAATTTAAAAGGAATTGTTAAATTCCAAAAAACTGAAAATTAAAAATAGTTAGGTATTTGACACGATTTAAAGAATAAATAAATATCAGAAAAAGTGAAAAAATTGATAAAAGTTGAAAAATAAAAATATTTTCCAATTCGAGAAAATTGTGAAGCTATAAAAAATTCAAAAAAATTAAAGAGAAATAGCAAGTTCTATAAATTAAAAATCTGGGAAACTTCCGTGAAATTTAAAAAATTGAAACGTTATTACAAAACCGACGAAATAGCGAATTTTAAAAATCCAAGAGAACGTAAGGAATTTTCGTAAATGGCAAAATTGGCAAAATTCGACAAATTTTGAAGAAAAAAAAGAAAAAACTGCTAAAATTACAGATAGTTTAAAGATTTGAACATTTAAAAAAAAAAATCGCAAATTCGCAAAGCAAGAAAATCTTGATAAACTCGTTTTTTCAAGCTTCGAACACATAAAAATTTTCCAAAATAACCACAACCTCGTTAATTTTGCCAATCATTGAACACTCATCAGAATGCGAGCCCAGCACCCTGCAACATGCTACCAAAACATAAGCAATCTTCGTATCGACACCCAAACAAATCCACAACCGTCATCCCAGACACGTACTACATCAATTCAAAAATACACCAACAAACTCCAAAAACAACACGGATACAACCCTTCGTACATGCTAGCAGGAAAAAAACCTCAATCACAGCCCACCCATACAGTCTCCACAGGACATAATCAACCACTTAGAAAATACCACCTGTCGTTAAGAGCCTGATACACTAAGTAGTTACCGCCATCGCCACTATCTACCACGAGATATGATAACACGCGTTCGATATAAAACGCGAAAAAAAATGTACAGCGACTCGAGTGAGGCACCTTATCCTTGGTTTTCTAACACTTGCGTGTATCTGAACAATGTTACCATCGAGTGACAAGACACCTTCCTCGGGTGTAGTTAACTCGTGCTATAAGAGAGTGCTGCGGTTTTGTAATTTGACAGATTTTTGTCAGTTGAAATTATATGCAGTTTGCTCAAGGGTATTGAATACATTTTTGCAACAGTTCTACATTTAAAATTTCCAGAATACCTGTTCGTATAACTACGAGTGCACAGACAGAGTTGCAGACGTTGTATTAAAATGTACAGTCGATAATTAAACGAATGAAAACTGTTATTTAGAACATAAATATCCCCCGGTCAAATATCAACGAACGTATTTTGGCAACACCTTTTTATCGAAAAGATAACAAAATCTATTTCCATGGCACATTTATTAATAGGCGAGTCGTAGTTGCCCACTGAGACATCTTTATTAGTCATGGAAATAGAAACATTGTATCCTTTGTATGTACGTAGGCATTACCTTTATCACGGTTATTTGATTTTACAATGATAACATCTACCATATCGAACTACCATCAACGGTAGACGATTTCACTCCTTCGTCGCGTATTAGATTATGATATCGATGCGATTTTGCAATTTTTTCGCACACGTTCGCATTCCCCCACGCAAGAAATTTCCCAATCAAGGTCTTCTGACTGTCGAAAATGATGATGGGCAAAGTGTTAGGAAACTTATGTCGAGTAGATTTCCACGATACGGCGAGTACGTCTCGATTCATCTGTGATACGGTTTCTCAATCGAATCACGAATTAATTTCGTTCATCGATTGAGCCGTATATGTAACGGTGTACATGGGCGATGGTACGGTGATATCTATCGTACAGTCTCAGTCTGGGAGCTGTAGCTGTAGCTGTATCTATGCAGTCGCAGCTTGGCCATTGTGCATGATGTTGATTATTCTCCGACCGATCATCTAATTTTAATAAAGCGATCCGCGTGTATAATACATAAGACGGACCTCCCACGATTACGCGACGCTGCGGGGAGTTGGAGTTGCCTTCGATCGCCGCACCACGATCGTATATACTTATTCGTCTCGTTATTAATACACATTTAATATCATTGCTCTAGTTTTTTCGGTTTTTCTTCCAAATTAGCTCATCGTGCGGTGGTCAGCTTCGTGTTTGTGACGACCTCGCACCGGTATTATGTGTATCGAAAAAACAGCTTGCAGCAGAGAAGCGAAATTGGTCGAGTTGTACGATATCATTGTCGATGAGATTTTTGAGAAAAAAATTAGAGTGAAGGAGAGAAC